>PVLC010031345.1:0-18831 GCA_004027655.1 Graphiurus murinus
AAAAAAAAAAAAAAAAAAAAAAGCAAGGCCTATTCACAATGGGCTGACTCCATATTGGAAGTCCCTAAAGTGATTTTTCAGAGCTCCATTTGCCTCTCAAAAGGAAGAAAAACCCCACATCCCAGACTTCCTGACTCCACTTCCAGAGAGTCCTACTTAAAGTTCTTTCACCTTTTTAGGACCCCAAGAGTGGGGGACCAATATCCCATGATGCCCCAGGTTCCCAATTCCCAGCCCTGGACCCCAAAGCCAGCCCCTCTGCAGGTGTAATATAAAAGGATGAGAGATTGCATGTTCTCTCTCTTTCCCAGCCACCTCCCTTTTTCCCTCAGAGACTTCTGAGGTGACCTGTGCCCTTTCCCCTGTGTACCTATGCCTTTTCCTTAAAATAAAACTTCTGCCTTTGTCCCTGTCTGGCGCGTGCTATAATTCTTTTCACCATGGCCAAGAACCCATGAGAGATATCGTGTTGACCCACGGCAGGATTATAGGCATGCGCCACCACGTTCAGCTATGCTTTTGCCACTTCTAATGGACACTGTGTTGGAAGTTCACTCCAGAGGCTATGAGGCAAATGAAGAAATTAAAGGCATCCAGATTGAAAAGGAAGAAACAAAACTGTCTATTCAAAGATGGCCTTATCTTTTATACAGAAAACCCCAAGGCATCCATAAAACAAATGTAAAATCAAGTTGGAGCTAGGCATGGTGGTGCATGACTGTAATACTAGGTACTTGGAAGGCTAAGACAGGAGGATCACAGGTTCAAGGACAGCCTCAGCAAGTAGTGAGATTCCATCAACCTAGCAAGACTCTGTTTTAAAATAAAAATAAAATAGCGATGAGGGTGCAGCTTGGAGGTAGAATACCCCTAGGTTCAATCCCCAGTACCAAATATACACACACACATAAAAGGAAAAAAAAAAAAGAGAGAGAGAGAAAGAGAGGGAGGAGAGAGAGAAAGGAAGAGAGAGAGAAAAAGAAAGGAAGGGAGGGAGGGGGAAAGAATTTAGAAGGTCACAGGGTATAATCAATATACAGAAATCAGGACTAGGAGCTGGGCACAGTAGTATACACCTATAATCTCAGTACTTGGGAGACTGAGACAGGAGGATCACACACTTAAGGCCAGCCTCAGCAAGTTAGCAAGTCCTTAAGCAACTGAGCGAAAGTCTATTTCAAAATAGGACTAGGGGGTAGCTCAGAGGTAGAATGTCCCTGGGCTCAATCCTCACAGAAACAAACAAACAAACAACAAACCCTAGACATCAGGGCTGGTACAGTACATGGTTAGTTTGCACAAGGCTCTGGAGTTCAATCCCCAGCACACCAAAACAACACACACACACACACACACACACAGAGTTTCTATATGCTAGTAATGAACAACCTTAAAATGAAATGGAGAAAACCATTCTATTCACAATAGCACCAAAAAGAGTGAAATATTCAGGAATAAATTTAATAAAAGAGCCAGGTGTGGTGGCGCATGCTTGTAATCCCAGCATTTGGGAGGCTGAGACTGGAGGATCCGGGTTCGTGGCCAGCCTCAGCTACCTACTGAGGACCCCTGCAACTTAGTGAGACCCTGTTTCAAAATAAAGAATAAAAAATAGGGCTGGGGGTATAGGTCGGAGGTAGAAAGTTCCTGAGTTCAATCCCCAGTACCACAAAAAAAAAATTAATAAAAGAAGTATAAGATTTGTACACTTAAAATAATTCTTTAAAAGATGAACAAAAAGCTGGGCGTAGTGGTGCACACTTGTAATCCCAGTTTTTGGAGGCTGAGACAGGAGGATCCAGGTTCACGGCCAGCCTCAGCTACTTAGTGAGGCCCTCTGCAACTTAGTGAGACCCTGTTTCAAAATAAAGAATAAAAAATAGGGCTAGGGGTATAGCTGAGAGGTAGAATGCCCCTGAGTTTAATCCCCAGTACTGCAAAAAAAAAAAAGAAAGGGGTTGAGAATGTAGCTCAAGTGATAGAGCATATTTAATGCCTACCATGTGTGAATACCTGGGTTCAATCCTCAGCACACAGATACAAAGACACAGACACACACACACACACACACACACACACACACACACAGAGAGAAAGAAAGAAGGAAAAGGAGAGAGAAAAAAGTCAGAGATTAGGAGAAAACATTTGCAAATTATATATATATATATATATAACATAAATATACATATAAGATAATTTGTATGCAGAATATATAAAGAATTCTGTTAATGGAATAACTAAAAAGACAAAAATGCCAGGCCAACTATGGTGGTGTACACTTGTAATGCCAGTACTTGGGAGGCTGAGACAAGAGGATTTCAGGTTCACAGCCAGCCTCAGCAACTTAGTGAGGATGGCCACAACTTAATGAGATCCTGTTTCAAAATAACAGAATAAAATAGGACTGGGGTATAGCTCAGAAGTAGAATGTCCCTGGGTTCAATGACCAGTATCAAAAAAAAAAAAAGAAAAGAAAAGAGCTGGGCATGGTGGCACATGCTTGTGGGAGGCTGAGACAGGAGGATCCGGGTTCTCGGACAGCCTCAGCTACTTAGTGAGGCCCTCCACAACTTAGTGAGACCCTGTTTCAAAATAAAGAATAAAAAATAGGACTAGGGATGTAGCTCGGAGGTAGAATGCCCCAGGGTTCAATCCCTAGTACTGTAAGAAAAAAAAGGGGGGAGGGGGGCTAAGAGTGTAGCTCAGAAGTAGAATGTCCCTGGATTCAACTCCTAGTACCAAACACACACACACACACACACACACACACACACACACACACACACACAAAAAGTATGTTCACAACTTGCCAATTCTCTGATTCTCCAACATCAACTGGGTTTCCATGAATTCAACTGAGTTCTGATTCCAGCTCCCTTTGTTAGCAGACCCCACAGGTCTAGGGCTCAGTCCCATAAGACTGACCCCACTGCAATCACCAGTTACAAGTCCTGGGGGAAGGCAATACCTGGACTTCCCACTGACCAGCATAGGTACCTGCAATCCCCTCTTCAGATTTGATAATTCATTGGAATAACTCACAGAATTCAAGAAAAAAACACTTCACCTTTTTTGGTTCATTATAAAGTATGGGATTCAGGAACAGTGAAATGGAAGAGACCCACAAGCAAAGTGTGGAAGGTAGGCCTGCAGAGCTCCCATGATCTTTCTGGGGGGGTGGAGGGGGTGGGACACTCTCCCACACTTCAGTGAGCTTGCCAGCTGGAAGCAACCTATACCCCATCATTGAGGAGTTTTTATAGAGGGTTCATTACACACACATGATTGATTAATCACTGACCACTGGTGACTGACCTCATTCTCCGGGCCCTCTCCTATCTCTGGAAGTGGGAGGGAATGTGGAGTTAAAAGTTCCAGCCCTCTCATCATGATTTAGTCTCCCTGGGGATCAGTTCCCATTCTGAAGCACTCCCCCAGGAGCCATCTCATTAGCATACAGGCGATTCCAAGGGTTTTCGGAGTTGTGCCAGGAACACAGAGGACAGGATTTTAGGAGCTATACACCAGGAACACAGAGAACCAAGACCAAATATTTATTTTTTGTTATGCCACAGCAACTCACTGAATTGATTTCATTACACACCATGGGTCACAACCTGCAGCCTGTAAAACCTGTACCACAGAGGTGTTATTGAGAAAATGACTGATTTACTAGCCAATATTATCCACAAGAATTCGGGAAAGAAAAATTTCTCAGCCCACAGTATTGGAAACAGGTTCACTTTTTAGCGATGTGTTGCCTTTTGGCTAATGAACATAAAATGTGTTCCAAATCACATTTCCTTCATATTGCTTGCCAGGAAGCTCAGATACAACTATGGCTCACATCTAATAAAATATATAGGACTTTGTGGCATATATTAACCTTACCTCCAGCTACATTTAAATCTCTTTTATTCTTCTTCCTCCTGCCTTCATATCCTTATTCACTCCTGCTTTAATCTCACATGTTGTAC
Organism: Graphiurus murinus; assembly: GCA_004027655.1. Classification (NCBI taxonomy): domain Eukaryota; kingdom Metazoa; phylum Chordata; class Mammalia; order Rodentia; family Gliridae; genus Graphiurus; species Graphiurus murinus. The sequence continues at coordinate 3,978 of PVLC010031345.1, forward strand.
AAATGTGCTTCAAATCTATTTTGGACTGACGCAAGATAAACAATTACAACTCCTAGAGAACAAACCTTCTATTTCTTTGTGTTTCTTCTGGGAGCTGGCGCCATCCTTTCTATATCATGAGAGCTCAACAAATTTCAGTTCCTGGAAGAACAAATGGCACCATGAAGACCGCTCCCTAACGTCAGCTGACTGGTTCTTGGCAACAGACGGGGCCCAAGGTAAATACAGAAACAGAGACCTCAGGACCCCACCAAATACCCACAGAACTTCCAAGTAATGCCAACTCTTGATTTCTCTGCCTTCATATATTAGTTTGTTATACCTGCTCTTTCCTAGAATGGCAACAACTTGCCTCTTAAGATCTGCAACCAATCAACAAGCTGATCTTTGGATGTGGACCTTTTTGTGTGAATCAGCTAGGCCAGGTCTTGGGGTTGTTTACCATGATGCTGACCTTTGGTTTCAAAGATGATTCAGAAATCAACCCTAGGGCCTTGAGCTGCATAATACAGTGCATGCAGGTAATGCTTTCTCACTGATTCATTGGTGGAAGATTTCTCCAATAAGACACACCAATTCAAGATGGTGGGGGTGCCCAGCTATCTCTGGGCCCAGGCAGGAGCAATGGACAAAAACAGAACCAGCTGGACCAACTCAGGGATTAATGGTCAGAGCCTTGGTCTCCTCAATGCTGATGTTCTGTACCCAGCTGCCTTTCTGGGTGAGAACAAATGGTTTCATGGGCCTTTTCAGAGAAATATACTGTGTTTTTTCAGCTTTTGTTTGGATGTGCATCTCCTGAGGCCATTGTGGTCCAGTAACTGATGTCATAGACAAAAGAGAATTTGAGGCTGACCAAGATGAGACAGAAGAGTGTCTCAGTTCCAGAAAGGGTCTCCCATGATTCCGCGTGACCTCCCTCTGGCCTGGGCCCCCAAAGGAAGGCCCACTGCCTTTGGGTTTCCGATGAAAAGCATGCACATACAGTAGGAATAAAGAATGAGAAGGTAATCCCACTTACTCTGTGAGCGATTAAGCCATCAAGAATAAGGAGGAAAAGGGAACCCACTTCCAACTACTTCGAGTGACTGCTGACCACTTCTACATGCTTTGCCTCCCTGTGGAGCTTCTGCGATTTTTCCTACTGTAAGAAGCCTCTATGTGACAATGGCTTCTCTGCCCCAAGTCCAACATTTCTATGATGTCCCTGTATTTTTTTTTTTTTTTTTTTTGCGGTACTGGGGATTGAACTCAGGGGCATTCTACCTCCGAGCTATACCCCCAGCCCTATTTTTTATTCTTTATTTTTGAAACTTAGTCTCACTAAGTTGCGGAGTGCCTCACTAGGTAGCTGAGGCTGGCCTCGAACCCGGATCCTCCGGTCTCAGCCTCCCGAATGCTGGGATTACAAGTGTGCGCCACCACGCCCAGCTCCCTGTATTTTGTTTTAAACACACATGTGGACCTTGCATTCTAACCCATGTGTCTCTGTTTCCATGTAATTTTTTTCACTCAAGTCTTTTAGTAAAATTGTCCCTCTGGGAACAGACATCACATTGACCCAGGGCCTTGAGCCTGCTTCACAAGCCTTACTGGGGCAGCTTAGCGACTCGAGGGAGTGGTTTTCATTCTGCCATTTGTTCTTCCAGGACCTGGTCCTGAATCCTGCTCTGCCAGGGACTTGGGAGACTGGCATGAGAGCTATCCTATGCTGTTGTGTGGCCCCTTGGCTAGGCCAGCAGATTAGGTGAAGTGGCAAGATATCTGCTCCCGACCCATCTTTCATTGTAAGAAGGTAGGCTTTGGAGTTGGTGCCAGCCCCAAAAGCCAAGGAGGGCTCATATACTCAACTGGTGTAGACATGCACGAGCCTTCAGAACTGACCACGTGAGTAGCAGTTAACCTCATTAACTTCAAGTCACTCGTTACAGCCAAGGCCACCCCAAGTTACTCCCAGCCTAAAATTTCATACCCTCTCTCACAGTCTCCACCACTCCCTATTGCCTCACAACACTGATCCCAGGCCCATCCACTGATTTCCATGTGCATCTAACCCCTGCAAGCTTAGAGTGAGGTGTTCATAATCTAGTACAACTACCAGTCTAAGCCAGCAATCTGAAACCCAAAGAGTTTAAACGACTGGTCCTTGGTCAAAGAACTAGTTACTAAAATTGAACTATGTGGCAACTTTCTTTGCATTTCAGGAAGACCATCTCACTTTCAGAGAAATATCACATTTTGACCTCAGCTTTTCTAAAGGGAGGGAAATGAACTGGGAGAGGAGAGAGAATATTGTCCTTGCTTAGCTGAAAAGGCACCTTTATGATATCTACTATCCTCCTAATCACATTCCAGGAAGTACATGGACTCCTGGCTGACATGGATCAGAGAAGACCTTGAAGGGGCACAAATTGCTCAGAGCACCAGCCCAACCCTGGTGTCCACTTAACCCAGGCAGGTAAGGGCACAGACCCTCACTTCCAATCCTGAATTTAGGGGACATTTTCCCAAACATCTTGTCCCCATTCCAGCTGTTCTACCTTCACCTGGGGGCTGCAGTGGCACACCTGGGAATCAGAAGAGAAAACAACGCCCAAAGTATGATAGAAACTCTCCTTTGCTCATAGAGATACCACGTAATCGTAACAGATCACCCAGAGATGACGCAGGGCCAGAGCTAGGCTTGTCCAAATGCCTTATTTGTTTTCAGGAAACCGTTGGTGTCGGTTGAGTCAGATTAATAAATACCTTCAGGGTTTCCTCTGACAACATTCTGCAGAGTGGGGCACTTTGAACTTTCAGGTCACTGTGAGAATCATTAACAACCCCACTCCTCCCCTCCCCCCCACCAGCTCAGGAGAGCCAGGCTCTCCTTGAGAGGCTGCGTGCTGGTGTCACTAACAGAAAAGACAGACAGAGCTGCCTCAGTGATTTCCTGAGAAACTCCAAGTCAAAGAGGCCTCCGCTAACGAGTGCAGTCACATACACCTATAATCTTAGTACTTGGGAGGCCAGGAAAGGAGGATCACAGGTTTGAAGCCAGTCTCAGCAATTTAGCAAGACCCTCAGTAACTCAATGAGATCCTGTTTGAAAATAAAAAGGGCTACGGGTGTAGCTTGGAGGTAGAATGCCCCTGAGTTCAATTCCCAGTACCACAAAAAGAAAGAAAGAAAGAAAGAAAGAAAAAAATAAGCTGGGTGTGGTGGCACACACTTGTAATCCCAGTACTTGGTAGGCTGAGACCAGAGAATCCAGGTTCACAGCCAGCCTCAGCTACTTACTGAGGCTCTCCGCAACTTAGTGAGACCCTGTTTCAAAATAAAGAATGGAAAGTGGGACTGGGGATATAGCTTGGAGGTAAAATGCCCCTGGGTTCAATCCCCAGTACTGCAAAAAAATAAGAAAGAAAGAAAAATGAGGCCTTCCTGACCACCACGTGTCTCTGAGGCTATGCCACCCTGGGTCAAGCCCTATCACATCTTCATTCCATCATGCCCTAGGAAATATCACTTCCTGATGTGATCTGATGTGTTTACTTGTATACAGAAGTCTCTCCTTGGGGACTGAGGGTGTGTGGTTTGGTGGTAGAACACTTGCCTAGCATGCTTGAGGCCCTGGTTTGATCCCTAGCACAGAAAAAAAAAAAAAAGTCTCCCCCCCCATAAGAGGTGAGCATCATAAAAGCAGGATCTCATCTGCATGACACACAGCCTTATTCGTGGCACCTCAGACCCTTCCTGCCACTTAAGAGGTGCTCCATGAATCCATGAACAGGCAGATCCAGCATAGCCTACTCCTAGAGAGGCCACAGCATCAGGGCTGCCCCTTGGCCACAGAGCTGGTCTGTCAAAGTGGCCACCAGAACCTGGGGCTGCAAAACAGGCCAGCCTTTCCAGCACTGCAGCCCAGTACAAGGCAGAGGGTGCCAGAACTCAGGGGCTTCTCCTGAGTTGCATAGACCTCCTGAAGTCGGCTATTCTGTGGGAGCTATCAGTCGCCGGTCCAGATTGTCTTAGGACCAGGAAACTGTCAGACGTTTTAAAAGCCAAAATGTTATATAATCTTCCCAGTCTCCTCTAGTAACAACCTCCTTTGCACCCAGTTACAAAAGGAGCTGGAGAGGAGTTTCCCAGACACTTTCCCACCCAGGACCTCCTGTTCTCTGCTGTTCTGGGAGTAACAAAACCAACACAGGCACAGCACTGTATTCCTGACCAAGTCGAAGGTTACAGGGAGCTTCCTGTATTATTCTTCTGGATCTCTGCAGAACTTCATAACACAAATGGATAAACATAATTTATGTACTTGATAAAAGCATATTCAAACAATGAAGGGACTAATACATAAAAAAGTAGGAATCATCTCCACCTTCTCCTCTCTGGTTTTTGCCCCCAAGTGCCAGATCTACTAAGAGTTTCTTTCTTTGGCCTTTTGTGCATGTATAAAAGCATATGTCTGCTGGATGTAGTGGCACACACCTGTAATCCCAGCTAGTCAGGAAGTTAAGGCAGAAGGATAGCAACTTAAAGGCCAGCCTGGGCGATTTAGGGAGACCCTGTCTCAAAGTAAAAAATAAAAAGTGCTGAGGTTGTAGTTCAATGTGCATACCATGTGCAAGGCCCTGGGTTCAATCCCCAGAGCTGGGGAAAAAAAAAAAAAAAAAAAAAAAAAAAAGCACACATACATGAAAAACATGCTATCTAGCATCTTTTTTTCTTTCTTTCTTTCTTTTTTTTTTTTTTTTTTAGTACTGGGGATTGAACCCAGAGGCATTCTACCTCAGAGCTACACCCCCAGTTCTATTTTATTCTTTATTTTGAAACAGGGTCTCACTCAATTGCAGAGGGCCTCACACTGAGGCTGGCCACGAACCTGCGATCCTCCTGTCTCAGCCTCCCAAGTACTGGGATTACAAGCCTGCACCACTACGCCTAGCTTTATCCAGAACCTTTCTTTTCCCCAGTTAATATCTCACAGATCTTTCAGACCAATTCAGAAGTGAATTTGCCCTGCTGGATGTTGTGGCACACACCCGTAATCTGGGTTGGGATTACTTGGGAGGCTGAAACAGGAGGACTGCAGGTTCAAGGACAGCCTCAGTAACTTAGCAAGGTTCTCAGCAATTTAGTGAGACCCTATTTCAAAATAAAAAATAAGCCAGGCGTGGTGGCACATATTTTTAATCCCAGTACTTGGGAGGTTGAGGCAGGAGGATTGCAGGTTTGCAGTCAGACTCAGTGACTTAGTGAGGCCCTCTACAACTTAGTGAGACCCTGTTTCAAAATACAGAAAAAGGTTAGGTTATAGCTCAGAGGTAGAATGGCCCTGGGTTCAATCCCCAGTACTGACTGCAAAAAAAAAAAAAAAAAAAAGGATCTGGAGACATAGCTCAGAGGTAGAAAGCCCCTGGATTCAATCCCCAGTACTACAAAAAAAAAAAAAAGAAAGAAAGGAAAAAAAATAAAGCCCCAATATCAGGGTCAGAAACTCTCCTGGCATTGCAGGTTCGAGGCAAGCCTCAGCAACTTAGCAAGACCCTATTTCAAAATAAAAAAGGTAGCCAGGTATGGTGGTACATGCTTGTAATTCCAGTACTTGGGAGGCTGATCAAAGGTTCAAAGGAGGATTGCAGGTTCAGAGTTAGCCTCAGAAACTTGGTGAGGCTCTCAGCAACTTCACTCTGTTTCAAAATAAAGAATAAAATAGGGCTGAGGGTATACCCCAGAGATAGAAGGCCCCTGGGTTCCACTCCCAGTACCACAGTAAGTAAGTAAGTAAGTAAATAAATAAATAAATAAATAAATAAATACAGGTTGGGGGAGTAGCGTGGAGATACAATGTCCCTATGTTCCATCCCCAGTACCAAAAATAAAAAGAAACCCTCCTCCTGTTTTACTGAGTGTCAGAGAAGTAGCACCTTCGGAGTTGCTGATCACACCATGTGTCTGTGACCACCAGAGGCTGGGAGCCCCAAACCTTGTGACTCTTTTACTATTACTCATTTGGCATATTTGTTTTCTTAATAACCTCCCAAGAAGCCTCTGGGCTTACCCTGGGCTCTGATGGGGAAGGTGACTCGTGGGAACACCCATTATCCATAACCTGGCAAACATCTTGGCAACCCCCACCTGAAATTCCTGAAAGTTTTGGGACGCTCCAAGGGAACTGTAGTCTCTAGGAGGTAGACTGAGCCCCTTTCCTGCCAGGTTTTGGGGTTCCAGACCTCTGCAAGCACTAAACATCTCTTCTGGAAGGACCTACCTATCTCACCTGAGCAGAGGGTATGGTGCCCACCTTGACTGCCTGCTGGAAGGTGGCAAGGGGGCGACAAGATCTACCCCTAAAACTCTGAAGGAAGAAGAAACTCTGTACTCTTAATAAACAAAAGAAAGCTGGCACAATGTCTTTTGTTGTATTTAAGGGTGTGGGAGGATTTATAGCTGCCTAAACACAGGTAAGTAAGGCTTCAGAGAGTTCTGTGCTTGACAAGTAACCAATGTACCACCAGAGCACAGCAATGAGTGCCACAGGAGCACAGGCTCCGATGCACCCCTCTCACTAACTTTCTCTATTTACTTATTTATTTAGTGATGCCAGGGACCAAACCCAGGGGCATTCTACCTCTGAGCTATACCCCCAATCCTTTTTATTTTTTATTTTGGAACAGGGTCTTGCTAAGTTGCTGAAGCTTGAGCCCGGGATCTTCCTGTCTCAGCCTCCCAAGTACTGGAATTATAGGCATGCGCCACCATGCATGGCTTTCTTTTCTTTTCTTTCTTTTTTTGAGACTTTGAACTCCTCAGCTCAAGTGACCCTCCTCCATAACCTCCCAAGTAGCTGGGACCCATGCATGTGCCATCATGCCAGGATCATGCCCCTCTCATCAGAAAGGTGGACAGTTGCCAGATGTGGTGGCCTATGCCTGTAGAAAGGTAAATACTGCCAACAGAAATGTCCCGTTCCCTGAGCCAGACATGGTGGCACACACTTGTAATCCCAGTACTTGAGAGGCTAAGACAGGAGGATTACAGGTTCAAAGTCAGCCTGAGCAACTTAGCAAGACCCTGTTTCCAAATAAAAAATAAAATAGGGCTAGGGTATAGCCTGTAGGTAGAAGGCCCCTGGGTTCCATCCCCATTACCACAAAAATAAAATAAAGAAATGTCCCATTCCCTACTTCTTGCCTTCATTTTTCTTATACATTCAGCAATCAGTGACTCTACACCAGGCAGTGGAGAAAACTGTGAAGTCCCACAGAAAGCAGGTAAAACAAACACCAAGACAAGAACTGGACTTCTGATCAGAACGGCTGACATTCCACTGTCCACCACTTCCCCTCTCAAACACACAATGAGGGTGAGCAAAATATCTGTCTTTAACACAACCAAGTTCTAGACCAGAAGGAGCCTGCTCCAGGTACCAGGAATGAGGAGGAAACCCAAAGCTGAAACCAAGAGCCACACATAGGAATAGAGGGAACAGAGGGGCAGGCCTCAGGAGCCTGTGGAGGCAGGAAGCCAGAGACACCTACTTGAGAAGGTTTTCTGCTCCTGTCCGCATCCGTACAGCCTTCAGGATCTGCTGATTCAAAGCAGCTCTCTGATTCTGCAGTTTACTCCGGCCAGTTTGCGCAAGAGGATTACAACCCTAATGGAAAAAGAAGAGATGCCCTTCAGAGATCAACCACTTTAAAAATGATGGCAAGTTTAATAAGACAGAAAAAAGTGAGTGTGTGTGTGTGTGTGTGTGTGTGTGTGTGTGTGTGTGTGTGTGTATGTTTGTTTTACTGGGAATTGAACCCAGAGGCATTCTACCTCCAAGCTACATCCCCAGACTGATTTTTTTTTCTTATTTGGGAACAGGGTCTCATTAGGTTTCTGAGAGCCCCACTAAATTGCTAAAGCTGTCCTGGAACTTGCAATCCTCCTGTCTCAGCCTCTCAAAGTACTGAGCCATACCTGGCTCAGAAAAAAAGTGTGTGTGTGTGTGTGTGTGTGTGTGTGTGTGTGTGTGTGTGTGTTACTGGGGACAGAACCCAGAGGCATTGTACCTCTGAGCTACACCCCAGCCCTATTTTATTCTTTTTTTTTTTTTCTTTCTGTACTAGGGATTGAACCCAGGGGCATTCTACTTCCAAGCTACATTCCCAGTCCTATTTTTTATTCTTTATTTTGAAACAGGGTCTCACTAAGTTGTGGAGGGCCTCACTAAGTAGCTGAGGCTGGCCACAAACCCGGATTGTCTGGTCTCAGCCTCCAAGTACTAGGATTACAAGTGTGAGGCCACCATGCCCAGCTTTTACTCTTTATTTTGAAAGAGGGTCTCACTAAGTTGAGGAGGGCCTCACTAAGTTGCTGAGGCTGGCCTCAAACCTATGATCCTCCTGTCTCAGCCTCCCAAATACTGGGATTACAAGTGTGCACCACCATATCCAGCAGAAAAATGTTTAACAAAAAATAACCTTTTCTGAAAATAAAAGTAATGGCAATATAAAGAACAAAAAAACTACTGAAAGGTACAAAGGAGAAAAAATAAGTCACTCATAATAGCACAATTCCAAAACAGCCACTGTGAACTGGTCTCTTTCCTTCTAACTTATGTCATATGCATGTTATTGTCTACATCCATGGCTGTGCTAGGGGTCCCCAAGAGCATCCCATGTTGGAAGATTCGCTAGAAAGGCAGGACTTGGCATATAGTTGTACTCATAACTAAGATTTATCATGGCAGCTTAGTAAGGATTCACAGCTGGTTCATAAGGGAAGAAGACAGTCCAGAGAAATCATGGGCAAGTGCCCTTTAAGTTCTCTCCTACCCATGATGGGTCATACAGAGCACAGTCTTCCCCCAGCACCAAAACACAACGAGTCAGAAGTGACATCTGTCTCTGCCCTAGTTAGCCCACTGGAGAAGCAATGCCCAGGATTTACGGAGGGCTGATCACCAAGGCACAGCATGTACCCAAGATTCCAGATTCCCAGAAGGAAAGCAAGTGCTCATCATAAACCACACTGTTTGCAGCACCAGTCTAGGCCTAGTGACCCAACCTCATTAGGTAAGCAATGGTGGGAACACCAGGAGGGCCAGGTTCTCAGTGGCCAGGGCCAGCCTTGCAAGTAGGTCTTCCTTTTTTTTTTTTTTTTTTTTTATGGTACTGGGGATGGAACCTGGGGGCATTCTACCTCCAAGCTACAGCCCCAGCCCTATTTTTTTTTTATTCTTTATTTTGAAACAGGGTCTTACTAAGTTGCAGAGGGCGTCACTAAGCAGCCGAGGCTGGCCGCGAACCCGAATCCTCCAGTCTCAGCCTCCCAATGGCTAGGATTACAAGCATGCACCACCATGCCTGGCTCTGCAAACAGGTCTTTCTAAGGAGAAGAGCCTCAGGTCTGTTATGTGATCTTTTTCCTGAACAATGGCGCATACAGTCAGTTATATTTTCTCACTTAATACTCTATCATGAAAATTTGCTTTATTACAAAGTGTTCTTTAAAAACAGGATTTTTTGTTCCAGACATAGAACTCAGGGCATTACATGCTACACATGTGGTCTACCACTGAGTTATACTCCCAGCCATTAAAAGAGGATTTTATGATTGTATAATATTTCCTTTTTTTTTTTAAGGACTTACCATTTTCTGTGTATGTGTATGTGTGTGTGTGTGTGTGTGTGTGTGTGTGTGTGTGTGTGTGTGTGGCAATGGGGATTAAACCCAGGGGCATTCTACCTCTGAACTACACCCTCAGCCCTTACTTTATTTTTATTTGGAAACAGGGTCTCACTAGGTTGATGAGGGTCTCACTACTTGCTGAGACTGTCCTCTAACCTATGATCCTCCTGTCTCAGCCTCCCATGTACTAGGATTACAGGCATGTGTCACCATGCCCAGCTAAGGACTAACCATTTTCTTAAAGTTGGAAAATTAGATTATTTCCAAGTTATCTACTAATATATATGTTAATTTGGTATACAGTTATAAAAGTGAATCTTTATAAAATTTGGGTTTTTTTAAGATATATTTATAGGTCAGAATTATTATCTCAAACATCTTTAAGGCTACCTCGGTACTAGCCCAATTATTCCCCAGTAATGCAAGGTACAAATCGGGCGTGGTGATCCTAATACTTGGGAGGCTGGGGCAGAAGGACCACAGATTCAAGGAAAGCCTCAGGGAGTAGTGAGACCTAGTTTCAAAATAAAAATAAAATAGGACTGGGGGTGTAGCTTGGAGGTAGAGTGCCCCTGGGTTCAATCCCCAGTACCACAAATAAATAAACAAACAAATGAGATAAACCCAGTATGGTGGATTACGCTTGTAATCCCAGTGCTTAGGAGGCTGAGACCTGGAGGATCTCAGGTTCAAGGATAGCCTCAGCAAGAAGTGAGACTCTCAGCAACCTCCTGAGACCCTGTATCAAAACCAAGAATAAAAAGGGGATAGGGGTGAGGCTCAGAGGTAGAATGCCCCTGGGTTCAATCCCCACAGACAGACAAAACAAAAGTCACTGTGAGATGACAAATATGTTAATTTGCTTTGCTGCGGTAACTATTTTTCTACGTACCCCATAACATTATGTTGTATAGATTAAACATACATACTACTACTGTAAAGTATATAATTTAGAAGCCAGGGTATAGTTTAGTGGTCAAGCACCAGCTTAGCATGCTCAAAGCCCCGATTCAATCCCCAGCCACCCATAAATAAATGCATATAATTCAATGGATTTTAGTTATATTCAGTTATGTGACCATCACCACTATCTGATTTTAGAACATTTCATCACCCCAAAAAGAAACTAAATACCCATTAAATGTCACTCCTTATTCCTTTCTTTTTTTTTTTTTTTTTTTTTTTTCAGTACTGGGGATTGAACTCAGGGGCATTCTACCTCCAAACTATACCCTCAGCCTATTTTTTATTCTTTATTTTGAAACCGAGTCTCACTAAGTTGTGGAGTGCCTCACTAGGTAGCTGAGGCTGGCCTTGAACCCGGATCCTCTGGTCTCAGCCTCCCAAATGCTGGGATTACAAGTGTGGGCCACCACGCCCAGCTCACTCCTCATTCCTTTCATCCACACCTACCTACAAAATCTACTTTCTGTCAGTAGCAATTTGCTCATTCTGGACATTTCATGGAATCATATAATATATGGCCCTTTGTGTCTATCTTCATACAGCATATTTTCAAGGTTTATTCATGTTTGGCAAGTCCTACTTTTTTTTTTTTTTTTTTTTTTTTGGTACTGGGGATGGAATCTAGGGGCATTCTACCTCCGAGCTACACCCCCAGCCCTATTTTTTATTCTTTATTTTGAAACAGAGTCTCACTAAGTTGCAGAGAGCCTCACTAAGTAGCTGAGGCTGGCTGTGAACTCGGATCCTTCTGTCTCAGCCTCCCAATTACTGGGATTACAATCGTGTGCCACCACGCCCCGCCTAAATCCTACTATTTCATTCCTTTTCGTCCTGAAAAATATTTATTTCATTATATAGATATGCCACACTTGGCCAGATGTGGTAACATACACCTGTAATCCTCAGTACTTGGGAGGCTGAGTGACTTACCAAAACTGTCTCAAAAAATAAAAAAGAGCCAGGAGTGGTGGCACACACTTGTAGTCCCATTATTTGGGAGGCTGAGACAGGAGGACTGCAGGTTCACAGCCAGCCTCAGCTACTTAGTGAGGCCCTCTGCAACTTGGTGAGACCCTGTTTAAAAAAAAAAAAATAGGGCTGGGGGTGTAGCTCGGATGTAAAATGCCCCTGGGCTCAATCCCTAGTACTGCAAAAAAAATAAAAAAGGAAGCAAGGTGTGATGGTGCACACTTGTAATCCCAGTACTTCGGAGGCTGAGACAGGATGATTGTAGGTTTGAGGCCGGCCTCAGCAATTTAGTGAGGTTCTCAGCAACTTAGTAAGACCATGTTTCAAAATAAAAGAGGGCTAGGGATGTAGCTCAGAGGTACAATACCCCTGCGTTCAATCCCCAGTACCACAAAAAATAAGAAAGAAAAGTACTCAGGAGACTGAGACAGAAGGATTACAAGGTTGAGGCCAGCCTGAGCAACTTACTGAGACACTGTTTCAAAATAAATATATTAATTTATTTAAAATTTAGCATTTATTATAAAATTTATTTTATGATACTAGATTAAATCCCATGACATTCTACCTCTGAGCTACACGGCAGCCCTATTTTATATTTTATTTTGAAACAGGGTATGGCTAAATTGTTGAGGGCCTTGCCAAGTTGCTGAGGCTAGCCTTGAACCTGTGATCCTCCTCTCTCAATCTCCCCATACTGGGATACAGTTGTATGCCACCATGCCTGGCTTTTCACTGTGATTTTGAGCTGCATTTCCCTGATGGTTAGTGAGGTAAGGACTGGATTGGAGGTATATAGCTCAGTGGTAGAGCACTTGATTAACATGTACAAGTCCCTGGATTCAATCCCCAGCACCAAAACAGGAAAAAATCTTGGGAGGCTTAGAAAAGAGGATCACAGGTTGAAGGCCAGCCTCAGCAACTTAGCAAGGCCCTTGGCAACTTAGTGAGATCCTGTTGTTGCCCCCACCACCACCACCTTGGTATTAGGGATTGAACCCAGAGGCATTCTACCTCCGAGCTCCACCCCTAGCCCTATTTTTTATTCTTTATTTTGAAACAGGGTCTCACTAAGTTGTGGAGGGCCTCACTAAGTAGCTGAGGCTGGCTGCGAACCCGCCATCCTCCTGTCTCAGCCTCCCAAGTACTGGGATTATAAATTTGCGCCATCATCCCCAGATCCAGATCCCATTATAAAATAAAAAATAAACGGGGCGTGGGTGGTGCATCTTGTAATCTCAGTACTTGAGAGGCAAAGACAGGAGGATCACAGATTCAAAGCTACCCTCGGCAAAGTGGGGGGCTCTCAGAAACCTAATGAGACCCCATTTCCAAATAAAAAACAAAAACAAAAACAAAATAAAATCAGGCTGAGGGCAAAGCTTCGAGTAGAATGCCTCTAGGCTCAATCTCCAGTACCAAAAATAAATAATAAAAGGGGCTGTAGTTGTCCTCAGAGGTAGAATACCCCTGGGTTCAATCCCCAGTATGAAAAAAAATAAAAGGGGGGAGGATCATTTTAGAGGCTATGGCTGGGGACCCTGGACCCTGACTGAATTGGCACAGGTAAGAATTCTTGCCCTATATCAATCTCCTTGGAACCTGTCTATGGAATCTGGTTAGGCAAGTGGTATAAAGTCTTTTCATAGGTTTAATGGCCACCAGTAGATCTCCTTTAGAGAAATATCAATTCAGATTAGTTGCACATTTTAATTTTCATCATACTGGGAATTGAACCCAGGGGCATTCTATCTCTGAGCTACACTCCCCAGCCCTTTTTATTTTTTATTTTGAAACGTGGTTTCACTAAATCGCTCAGGTAGGCCTCAAGCCTGCAATCCTCCAGTCTCAGGCTCCCAAGTACTGGGATTACAAACATGTACCACCATGCCCAACTCTTTGCCCATTTTCAAATTGGATTACCTATCTTTGGCTTATTTGTTGAGTTAAAAAGTATATTTTTAATTTTTGCAAAAACGAATATCTCAGCCGGGTGTGGTGGTACACATCTCAGTACTTGGGCGGCTGAAACAGACTCTCAAAGACCTAGTTTCAAAAACAAACAAACAAACAATCAAACAAAAAGGCTGGGTGTGTAACTCAAGAGAGAATGCCCCTGGGTTCAATCCTCTGTAACACACACACACACACACACACACACACACACACACACACACACACACACACCATTCTTCCAATTTGCACGTTTTATTGTTAGTGGAGATAAACATTTTCCCACACAATATTGATCACTTGGATTTCTTTTTCAATGGCTGTCTGTGCTTTCTGCCCATTATTTCCTGGGGTATCTGGATTACTATGTATCATCTTATGAAGTTTTATGATCAGAAACAAAGTTTCATTTAAACGGTGGCGCATGCCTGTAATCCTAGTACGTGGGAGGTTGAAAGAGGAGGATTCCAGGTTTGAGGACAGTCTCAGCAACAAGGCAGACCCTGCTGCAAAATAAAAAATAAAATGGGCTAGGGTATAGTGAGAGGTAGAATGCCCCTAGGTTCAATCCCCAGTACCAAAACCAATAAACTTAATAGTGTTCTCGTACCCTGGACAGGAAGAAGTCCTAGGATCTGAGTTAGGAATAAATTCCTTACAGAAGCTTATCTGTAGGGCCGGCCCCATGTGGCCACTCCCCGGGAGTGGCCTGGTGGGCAATATTCCATGACGAAATTGCTGTATCTCCCCAGTTGCGTCACTGCCGTCTCAGGTCAGCCAGAGCCGCACCCTGCAGCCGGACCCTAAGGAAGGAAAGATGGCAATCTACAGTCCAACTTTCTCAAGGGTCCCCAGACCAGCTGCATCTGGACTAGCAGGTCAGATGAATTAGGTTTCTCCCTTCACAAAAGCTTCTCATTCTCACTCTCCAGCAGGTTACCACTGTGTCCCCCATGCTGCCCCACCTCCATCCCCCATTTTCCCTGTCTCACAAGAGCATTTCCCCCAAGTTCAAACTGCACAAAGATTCATAATCTGGGTTGGAATGAATCTTGAAGTTTGCATCTTTTAAACCATTAAAAAAAATCCCTGACAAGCCGGGCGTGGTGGCGCACGCTTGTAATCCCAGCATTCGGGAGGCTGAGACCGGAGGATCCGGGTTCGCGGCCAGCCTCAGCTACCTAGTGAGGCACTCCGCAACTTAGTGAGACTCGGTTTCAAAATAAAGAATAAAATATAGGGCTGGGGGTATAGCTCGGAGGTAGAACGCCCCTGAGTTCAATCCCCAGTACCG
>PVLC010031346.1:0-18855 GCA_004027655.1 Graphiurus murinus
TTTTTTTTTTTTTTTTTGCGGTACTGGGGATTGAACTCAGGGGCATTCTACCTCCAAGCTATACCCCCAGCCATATTTTTTATTCTTTATTTTGAAACAGGGTCTCACTAAGTTTCGGAGTGCCTCACTAAGTAGCTGAGGCTGGCCAAGAACCCAGATCCTCCGGTCTCAGCTTCCCAAATGCTGGGATATCAAGCGTGTGCCACCACTCCCGGCTTGGCAGAGATCTTAATATAGTCTGTATGTGATTCTTTTGTGAACTTTATATATTGCAATTATCTTTTCCTACTTTCCCCAATTTTGTGTGTTATCACTTTCCTAATGCTGAAAGAAAGGATTATTTTTTTCAATAAATGATGGTGGGCCAATTGGATATTTACATGGAAAAATATATATTTGTACTTCTATCTCAACAATGCAAAAATCAAGTTCAGAAGGGTTTACTATCTGAATGAGACACACAGAAAAAAACCAATAAAGCTTGGGGCTGGGTAGTAGGATTTGAACCTAGGAGCATTCTACCTCTGACTGCACCCCCAACCCTTTTTATTTTGAAACAGGGTTTCTGTTGCTGAGGCTACCCTCAAACTTGCAATCCTCCTGTCTCAGCCTCCCAAATACTGGGATTACAGGCATGTACTACCATGCCTGATGAACAATAAAGCTTTAAAAGCAAATATAGAGCCAGGCATGGTCGCACACACCTGTAATCCCAGTACTTGGGAGACTGAGACAGAAGGTTCACAGGTTTGAGGCCAGCCTCAGTAACTTAGTGAGGACCCCTGAAACTTAGTGAGACGCTGTTTCAAAATGAAAAAATAAAAAGGGGTGAGGGTGTAACTCAGAGGTAGAAGGCCCCTGGGTTCAATCTCCAGTACCCCCCTCCCACAGAAACACACATACACGAGTAAAATATAGGAGACTATGTTTATGACCTTCAAGTAGCAAAGGCATAAACAGCAATAAGTATAAGAGAAAAAAGTCATGACAGCCAAACCTATTAAAATCTGTCTCAAGGAGAAGAGTGCTGCAGAATGCTGGACTCACCTGGCCTCGCTGCCCTCCTGTCAGGACTGTGGCTCCCTAACCCTTGCTGTGCTGGCAGCTTGCCACAGCCTTCAGTTTGTGTCCTGGACTCTCCCATCTTTTCTCATTGTTCCCAGTGGTAGTATTGGTCTGCAATGGAAATAACTGAAGTGATTTATTTTTTGGTAATATACTCAATATGCTCACTACAAATAGGGAGCAAAAGCAAGGAGCACAAGATGTTTATCATAATGAGAATATACTGGGTAACCAGGATACTAGAAAGGGCTATAGACTATTTTGCTCTTTTAGGCTGTGCATTTTAGTATATTCTTCTTTGTGTGCAGGGTGGACTCTAGATCATCTTGGAAATAACAAAGGCAAACACCTGATAATTCCTGCCTTCTTCATTTTAGCCATCCTGATGGATATCTAGTACATCTCATTGTGATATTAAGTTGCATTTCCATGATGACTCACAAAGTTGAGCACTATTTCATGTTTATTAGCCATTTAAATATCTTTTTAAAAAATTTTGTTGTTATTGTACTGGGGGTTGAACCCACCAGGGGCATTCTACATCCAAGCTACACCCCCAACCCTATTTTTTATTCTTTTATTTTGAAACAAGGTCTCATTATGTTGCAGAGGGCCTCACTGAATAGCTGAGGCTCACCATGAACCTGCAATCTTCCTATATTAGCCTCCCAAGTACTGGGATTACATGCATATGCCACCACACCCAGCTCTTATTAAGGTATTTTAAAATAGTTTGCCCAAGTTGGGTATGGCAATGTACACCTGTAGTCCTAGACTGGGAAGGCTGAGATAGGAGGATTGCAGGTTGAGTCCAGCCTCAGCAACTTAGTAAAATCCTCAGCAATTTAGTGAGACCCTGTTTTAAAATAATCAAATTTTAAAAGAAGAGCTGGGGTGTAGTTCAGAGGCAGAGTACCCCTGGGTTCATCCCAGTAGCAAAAAAAAAAAATTAAGAATTAGTTTACCAGCCAGGTGTGGTGGCGCACGCTTGTAATCCCAGCATTTGGGAGGCTGAGACCAGAGGATCCGGGTTCGTGGCCAGCCTCAGCTACCTAGTGAGGCACTCTGCAACTTAGTGAGACTTGGTTTCAAAAATAAAGAATAAAAAAAAAAAAAATAGGGCCGAGGGTATAGCTCAGAGGTAGAATGCCCCTGAGTTCAATCCCCAGTACTGAAAAAAAAAAAAAAAAAAAGAATTAGTTTACCCATTTTCCTATCAAGTTGAATATTAAATAAAATAATGGAAGATCAGAGAAAGTTTAGGTGCCTTGACTAAGACCATGAGAATATAGTAATGTTCACCAATAGTGTCTCCAACCAAAAAAAAAAAAAAACTTTGAAAGTGAATGTCTATAATCAAAGAAGAGATAGGAGCCGATTCTGAAGATCAGTGTCTACCAATGACCTAGAATGTTCTTCAGGACAATCCCCCTTTCATTGGTGGGATGACCTAGAATGTTCTTCAGGACAATCCCCCTTTCATTGGTGGGATGACCTAGAATGTTCTTCAGGACAATCCCCCTTTCATTGGTGGGGTATATGCATATTTATCATAACAGGAGGTGTGTAGTTAATCTGTCTTCATATGTTTGACTTAAAGATCGTTTAACTTCTGAAACAAATAATTGAAATCAAATGTAATAATGACATAAGAAAAGGAAGATGGAAGTTTTTATAGTTATTCTGATAATTCAGCTTCTTCTACCATTTCTCCCTAAAATATCTATTTATAAGTGTTCTTTAAAAATGCATGAGCCGGGCGTGGTGGCGCACGCTTGTAATCCCAGCATTCGGGAGACTGACACCGGAGGATTCGGGTTCTCGGCCAACCTCAGCTACCTAGTGAGGCCCTCTGCAACTTAGTGAGACCCTGTTTCAAAATAAAGAATAAAAAATAGGGCTGGGGGTGTAGCTCGGAGGTAGAATGCCCCTGAGTTGAATTCCCAGTACCGCAAAAATAAATAAATAAATAAATAAATAAATAAATAAAATAAAAATGCATGAAGCCCACAAAAACATTTTTCTTGGGAGGAAAATGAAAAGAAATCTTCACTTTACAGAAGAACTTTTCTTACTAAGTGTTCACATTGGGATCTCATGTGGAATAGTTTTGTTGTTGTTTGTGGTGCTGGAGTTTGAACCCAGGAGTGCTCTACTTCTGAGCTACACTGCCCAGACACTCCCCACTCTCCTTTTTTTATGGTACTGGGGATTGAACCCAGGAACATTCTACCTCCGAGTTCCACCGCCAGCCCTATTTATTTCTTATTTTGAAACAGGGTCTTGCTAAGTTGCTGAGGGCCTTGCTAAGTTGCTGAGGCTGGCTGTGAACTTACAATCCTTCTGTCTCAGCTTCCTAAGTACTTACTGGGATTATAGGTATCCACCAGTTTGTTTGTTTGTTCATTTGTTTTGAGGTACTAGGGATTGAACCCAGGGACATTCTACCCCTGATCTGCACTCCCAGCCCTATCTTTTTTTCAAATTTGAAACAGGGTTTCATTAAGTTGTTGAGGGCCTCGATAAGTTTCTGAGGCTGACTGTGAACCTTCAATCCTCCTGTCTCAGCCTCCCAAGTAACATAGAATCATTTTTGAATGAAGTGTCACTTAACCTAAGAGAATTCCATTGTCATAAACACCCCCAAAAAGAACAGTCAAAAAATAAAGATGACAAAACTTTGATATACATAAGTTAACAGGAAAAATATAACCTGACCTGCCAAAAGAAAATTACTTCCCTGTGGAGCCCAAATATTTATTAATCTTGTAGAGTGAACTGGAATTGAGGTAAAAGTGGATAGATGGATTTTTTACTCTGCTGGACACTGTCCATTCTCCAAAAAGTCTGGGTGGACAGAGAGGTGATATCACAGAGGTTGACAGTATTTTAGGGATTAATCAGAAATTACTTAGTATGTTGAAAATTAAAGCTGTATCTGAAGCTACATAAGCCAAATGAAGTTCATAAGACCCTAAATTGGAACATCTTTGGGGCACATTCTACTCATCCTTGTCATCTTTCCTTTATTCTTTGGATAATACTAAAGAATTCCTTTTTGGGGAACTGGTCTGGCTTACATGATCAGAGTCATGTGATTGGCTGAGTCTGGGCCCAACAGCGGACCCAAGTTAGAGAAGGCACATGTTCCTCTTGGGAATTCAAGTGATGACAACGATGACAAAGAGAGTGGCTGGAGATGCATCTCACCACCACCCGAGAGATGTCAGCTAGTTCCTGCTCTTGGGACTCTTGGAGTTTCTCTGGTTGCTGTCCTTTACAAGGTTGTTCTTATTTTCTTGGATTCTATGAGCTTCTTCAAAAAAATTTTCAATAGATTATTTGGTTTAGGTTAATGAGACTCTATTTATCTTGCTTGTAAGTCAGTAAGACCTGTAAGTAAAGCCGGGCGTGGTGGCACACTTGGGAGGCTGAGACAGGAGAATCGAAGATTCAAGGCCAGCCTCAGCAACTTAGTGAGTCCCTCTGCAACTTAGTGAGACTTTGTTTCAAAATACAAAAATGAAATAGGACTGGGGGTGTAGCTCATAGTAGGTAGATTGCCCCTGGGTTTAATCTCCAGTATCACACACACACACCCACACACACACCCACCCACACACACACACACACAGTATAAGATAAAAGAATGAAAATCTAGAACTCTGGGTCCATGTAGAAAAACTTTTGAGAGAACAGGCATGAATTAAGGGTCTCACCAAAGTCGACAAAGGTCTTGGAGGAACCTGGCCTGAGGGAGCCGGATGGACACGCAAACAACTCTGATGGGATGGGTACCAGGGCAGCTTAAATAGGTGTTAGCAAATGTGCTACTCTTGTTGAATATGAGGGGGCCATCCAGGTGGCTGCTGAGGCATCCATCATAAGAGGACAAATAGAGACAGAACCCACTGGGTGTCCTCTGAATGTACAAATATGAAATCCATTGTTTAGATGGGTTGGGGAATGAGACCTCCAGGGGCCTGCTCTGGCAAGAGCAGGTGATAAATTGCCTTCAAAGGGTCTTCGATGGGTCTTGTTACGGCAGAACCAGAATTAACAGCAAGCACTGTTGTCAAAGGATGTGGGCTTGGATTCTAGCTCCACTACTCCTTTTTTCAACTTTCTTTGGGGGGGGGGTTGGTACTGGGGATTGAACCCAGGGGCATTCTACCTCTGAGCTATACCCCCAGCCCTATTTTTTATTCTTTATTTTGAAACAGGGTCTCACTAATTTGCAGAGAGCCTCACTAAGTAGCTGAGGCTGGCCGAGAACCCAGATCCTCCAGTCTCAGCCTCCCAAGTACTGGAATTATAAGCATGTGTCACAACACCAGGCTTTCAACTTCTACAATTTTTTTTTTTTTTGGTGCTGGGAATTGAACCCAGGGGCATTCTACCTCTGAGTTACACCCTAAGCCCTTTTTATTTCTTATTTTTTTAAAAAAATTCTTGCTAAATTGCTGAGGCTGGCCTCAAACCTACAGCTTCCCAAGTACTGGGATTACAGGCCCAAGTCTCCACATCTAGCTTTTTTTTTTTCAAAAATTTTTTAAAATTTTAATTGTGGAAAATTTTACATAACATAAAAATTTACCATGTTAACCATTTTAAGTATACAGTTCATTAGTGTTAAATACATTCATATTATTGTGCAACAGATCTCCAGAATCTGTCTCATCTTCCAAAGCTGAAACTATACCCACTAAATGTCAACCCCCCCACTCTCTCCTCCTGCAGTTCCTGGTGGCCATCATTCTACTTTCTGTCTCTATGAATTTAACTACTTTAAGTACCTCGCATAAGTGGAAGTAATTGTCTACTTTGTGACTGGCTTATTTGATGTAGCGTAATGTCCTTAAAGTTCATACGGGATGCTATAGCAAGTATCAGAAATTTCTTCCTTTTTCAGGGTGAATAATACTGTGTAGAATATACCATGTTTTGTTAACCCATTCATTCCAACTTTGTGTGTGTGTGTGTGTGTGTGTGTGTGTGTGTGTGTGCTCACGTGCGCGCATTACTGGGGATTGAACCCAGAGGCATTCTATTCCAAGCCCTTTTTTATTTTGAAACAGGGTCTTTCTAAATTTCAGAAGGTCTCGCTAAATTGCTCATGCTGTCCTTGGACCTACAATCCTTCTGTTTCAGCTCTCACATACTAGGATTACAGGCATACACCACCATGCCTGGCTCATTCCAACTTTGGACTATTGAAAATGGTGCTACTATGAGCAAGAACGTACAAATACCCTTTTGAGACCCTGATTCCAATTCTTTGGGGTATCTGACCCAAAGTGGAATTGTGGGATCACATATGGGAATTCTATTTTTAATGTTTTGAGGAACTCTCATAACATTTTCCATAGTATGGCTGCACCATTTTCTATTTCCATGAATAAAATGTGAATATTGCAATTTTTCCACATTCTTGTCAATACGTGTTGTTTTCTTTCTTTTTAAGCAAATTATATCAGCCATCTTAGTAGGTTTTAATGCTTACATGTGATTTAGAAAATGTAAATCCATAAAATGCAATGTATACGCGCCAGAGAGTACTGCAAGAACCCATAGTTGGTAGAGACACAGCCATACAGAGACACTGAAGAGGCTTTTGCAGACAAAGCTCTCAGTCCACATATTGCCAGAGAACCCGAAAGAGCTAGGAAGAGCCACGGCTGCCTAGGGGGAAGTGCAGTGCGGCACACCCAGAAAACTGCTTAGCTGGGGCTGCTTTCCACCACAAGAACGCAGAGAAAAGACTGACAGAGCACAAAGAGGAACCAAAGCTATTAAAAGAATGGAGGAATTGGTCCAGAGCAAAAGACGAAAGTTCCGAGGGGTAGTTAGGGTCATCTGCATGCACTGTTTACAAATACACAATGGGCAAGACCAGCAAGGGAATTATTCTTTAAAGAAAGAAGGTGTCTTGAAAGGGAAAATACACTAGCCCTATTGCAGAGCCTTTTATAAAGGATAGTTTGGGTTCAGCATTAGACCAACATATATTAAACACAAAGCTATATACAAAATGAGGAATAGTTTTACCAGAAAGTGAGGAAGTACTATTTTGGGAAATCTCTCAGCTGAAAGTAGTTTGTCTTATTGGAGGGAAAGTTCAGTCTTTCTACAGGTCAATCGAGTAACAGCAGAATGCTTGGTCTCTGCTTTCTTTGAAAATTTTTTGTTTAATTTTTTCATTCAGAAGAAACATTTCCCTATTTCCCACTGATTTCAGGAAGCGATCAAACTCAGAATGCCAGAAAACAAATGCATTTCTTCCTCCTCACCTCCACTTTAAAAACTTCCCGCACTCCTGGTGGTCTCTGTGGTCATCTTTGGGCTCCCCCCTCTCCTGCCGCCTGCCCTTCAGGGGGACTGCATTGTGAAGCTGCCCGCTTCCTTTATGTCCTGCTGCCCTTATCTCGCCCTTGAGCCAGCCTGATCTGTCCAGTGACACAGTAACTTCATCACTGGTAGAGTCTCCTCCAGTCTTTATTCTCACCCATCCTGGCGTATCTCTGTCCCTTCCCTCTCCAGCACAGTGGTGCCACCTTATCTAAGGGGGAAGGGGGAGACATGTTCCAAGATCCCCAAGGGATGCCTGAAACCATGGATAGTACCAAACCCTATAGAATCATGGTTTGGTTTTTCTAGACATACATACATATCTATGATAAAATTTAAGCTGACTGTGGTGGTGCACACTCATAATCCCAGTACTTGGGAGGCTGAGACAGGAGGATCTCAGGTTTGAGGCTAGCCTCAGATACTTAGTGAAGCACTCAACAACTTAGTGAGATTCAAAATGAAAAATAAAATAGGGCTGGGGGTGTAGCCTGGATTCAATCCCCCATACCAAAAATAAAATAAATAAATTCACTTACACCAGGCATGGTGGCACATACCTGTAATCCCAGTACTTGGGAGGCTGAAACAGGAGGATTCCAGACTGGAGGCCAGCCTCAGCAATTTAGCAAGACATTGTTTCAAAATAAAAGAAAAAAAATTAGTGCTGGTGGTATAGCTAGGGTGAGATAGAATGCCTTTGGATTCAAATACCAAGAAGAAAAAAATTTAGTTTATAAGTTAGGCATAGGAAGATATCAACAACAATACCAACAATAATATAGAACAATTATAACAAGTCAGTAACAAAATTTCTTTAAAATTTATAAAATGTTTATGTCTGGAATTTTCTATTTAATATTTTCAGACTGTGAATGACCTCTGATAACTGAAACCAAAGAAAAATAAATCTCTGGTAAGGGAGAACTGATGTGCTTCCTGCCCACCACCTCCCCCACCCTCTGCCACTGACCAGCCTTGAAATCAACACGTGACTCCTGGCTTTCCAAAGAGTGATCAAGAAAACCTTAAGATACGCCAGGCATGGTGGCACACACTTGTAATCCCAGCATTTGGGAGGTTGAGACTGGAGGATACGGGTTCTCGGGCAGCCTCAGCTGCTTAGTGAGGCCCTCTGCAACTTAGTGAGACCCTGTTTCAAAATAAAGAAGAAAAAATAGGGCTGAGGGTAAAGCTCAGAGGTAGAATGCCCGAGTTCAATCCCCAGTATCACAAAAAAAAGAAAACCTTAATATGACTTTCAGGTGAATTGGCCCCACTTCAGGTGTTATTACTGCTTCCAAGACTCACCATAAGTGGTTTTTTTTGTTTTGTTTTGTTTTTTTCTTGCAGTACTAGGGGTTGAACTCAGGGGCATTCTACCTCCGAGCTATACCCCCAGCCCTATTTTTTATTCTTTATTTTGAAACAGGGTCTCACTAAGTTACGGAGTGCCTCACTAAGTAGCTGAGGCTGGCCACGAACCTAGATCCTCTGGTCTCAGCCTTCCAAATGCTGGGATTACAAGCGTGCACCACCACGCCCGGCTTGGAACATGTATTTTTAATTGTAATCAGCATTGCTGGGTTATTGCCCCCAAAGCATTGCTGTAATTCATGTTTCTACGAACAATGTACAAAAGTGTTTGATTTCAAGGTTTTGTTTTGTTTTGTTTTTTAGTACTGGGGATTGAACCCAGGGGCATTCTACCTCTGAGCTACACCCCTAGCCCTACTTTTTATTCTTTATTTTGAAACAGGGTCTCACTAAATTGCGGAGGGTCTTACTAAGTAGATGAGGCTGGCTGTGAACCTGTTATCCTCCTGTCGCAGCCTTCCAAGTAGTGGAATTACAAGCGTGCGCCACCATGCCCAGCCTCAGTATAGTTATGTTTACATTTCCCTGATGGCTAAAGATGTCAAGCATTTTTTTCATATATTTATTAGCTATTTGTAGTTCCTATTTGAGAAGTGTCTATTCAGGTCATTTGTCCACTTTTTTATTTGATTATTTGTTGTTAA
The DNA here is from genome assembly GCA_004027655.1 of Graphiurus murinus. Taxonomy (NCBI): domain Eukaryota; kingdom Metazoa; phylum Chordata; class Mammalia; order Rodentia; family Gliridae; genus Graphiurus; species Graphiurus murinus. The sequence goes on from PVLC010031346.1 coordinate 9,435, forward strand.
ACTTTTGAGTTCTTCATGCATTCTGAATATTAATCCTCTATCAGATGAACAGCTAGTAAGGATTTCCTCCCATTCTGTAGACTGTCTCTTCACTCTGTTGATTGTTTCCTTAGCTGTGCAGAAGCTTTTTAATTTGATGCAATCCCATTTGTCAATTCTCATTTTTGTTTTCTGGTCTATTGGAGTTCTAGCCAGGAATTCATTGCCTGTGGCAGTATCTTGAAATGTTTCCTTCTAGTAGTTTCAAAGTTTCAGTTCTTACATTAGGATCTTTGATTCATTTTGAGTGGTTTTTTTGTACAGAGTAAGAGATATGGGTCTAGTTTCAATCTCCTACATGTAGACGTCTCATTTTCCCACACTATTTGTTTAAGAGGCTGTCCTTTGTCCAATGTATGCTTGGGGCATTTTACCAAGAATCAGTTGGCTGAAGATGTAGGATTCCTTTATTCTGTTTCATTGGTCTATGTGTTTAATTTCATGCCAATACCATACTGTTTTTGTTAGTATAGCTCTGTAGTTTGCTCTGACGTCAGACTTGTGTGTGTTTGTGTGTGTGTGTGTGTGTGTGTGTGTGTGTGTGTGTGGTACTGGGTTGCTGAGAGTCTTGCTACATTGCTGAGGCTGTCCTGGAACCTGCTATCCTCGTATCTCAGCCTATCAAGTGCTGGCATTACAGTTGTGCACCACCATGCCCAGCTTAATTTCAGATTTTGTGATACCTCCAGCACTCTTTTTACTCAGGATTGCTTTGGCTATTTGAGATTTTTCTATTCTTCCATATGAACTTTCAGGTTTTTATTTTGTTTTTGTTTTTTTTTCTAGTTTTGTTAAGAATGTCACTGGTATTTTGATGGGGATTGCATTGAATCTGTAGACAAGTGAGTCTCCCAATCTAGGTTTATTCCTAGTGTGTGTGTGTGTGTGTGTGTGTGCGCGCTGTAAATGGGATCTTTCTCAGTGAGTTCATTATTGGTATATAGAAAAACTACTGATTTTTTTTTTTTTTTTTTTTTGCAGTACTGGGGATTGAACTCAGGGGCATGCTACCTCCAAGCTATACCCCAAGCCCTATTTTTTATTCTTTATTTTGAAACAGGGTCTCACTAAGTTGAGGAGGGCCTCACTAGGTAGCTGAGGCTGGCCGAGAACCCAGATCCTCCGGTCTCAGCCTCCCAAATGCTGGGATTACAAGCGTGCACCACCATGCCTGGAAAAACTACTGATTTTTTAATGTTAATTTTGTATCCTGATATTTTACTGAATTTGTCAGCTCTAAGAGTCTTTTGGTGGAGTCTTGGACTTTCTATGAATAGAATTATATCATCAGCAAATAGGGATAATCTGGTTTCTTCCTTTCCTATTTTCATACCTTTGATTTCTTTCTCTTGCCAAATTGCTCTTGCTGAAATTTCTGGTACTATATTGCATAAGAGTGGTGAAAGTAGATACTCTTGTTCCTGATCTTAGGGGAAATGCTTTTAGTTTTTCTCCTTTCCACATGTTTATTGGTGTATTAATCATCTTTCTATAACTATAACAAATATCTGAGATAAACCAATTTAAAAATAGGAAAAGTTTATTCATTCATTCATTTTGTTACTGGGAATTGAAACCAGGGACATTCTATCTCTAAGCTATATCCCTGACCCTTTCTACTTATTTATTTTTTAATCTTGAAACAAGGTCTTACTAAGTTGCTGAGGGTCTTGCTAAATTGCTCAAGCTGTCCTCAAACCTGTGATCCTCCTGTCTCAGCCTTGCAAGTACTGGGATTATAGGCATGCACCACCACACCTGGCAGGAAAGACTTATTTTGGCCTTCAGTTTCGGAAGTTTCAGTCCACAGTCAGTTGGTCCCCTTGCTTTTGAGCCTGTGGGAAGGCAGCACATCATGGCAGGAATTTGTGGGAGAGGAAGCCGCTCACCTCCTGGAGGCTAGGAAGCAAAGAAAGAGGAAGGGGCTGGGGTCTCCACCACTCCTTTCAAGGGCACAGCCTCAATGACCTAACTTCCTTCAACGAGGCCTCACCTCTTAAAGGTTTGACCCCCTCCCAGCAGGGCTGCAGGCTAGAGACCAGGCCTTTGACAACGGGCCTTTGGGTAACATTTCAAATCCAAACTAGGAAATTTAAATTTCTCTTCCAACACAAAGTCTGTTAAATCCTTTTTCCACTTTTTTTTTTTTTGCAGTACTGGGGATTGAACTCAGGGGCATTCTACCTCCGAGCTATACCCCCAGCCCTATTTTTTATTCTTTATTTTGAAACCGAGTCTCACTAAGTTGCAGAAGGCCTCACTAGGTAGCTGAGGCTGGCCTCGAATCCGGATCCTCCGGTCTCAGCCTCCCGAATGCTGGGATTACAAGCGTGCGCCACCTTGCCCAGCTTTTTTCCACTTTTTGATCAAATCATTTGTGTTTTTCTTTTCAAGTTGAGGCTTTTTGGGTATATTGGAAGTGTTAACCCTTCACCTGCTATTTGTATTGCAAGCACTCTTCTCAGTGTTGATCTCTCTCTCTTTATATATATAAATAATATATAAATTATATATATATCTTCATATATATACTGAGGACTGAATATAGGGACATTCTACCTCCAAGCTATACCCCTAGCCCTTTTTTTTTTGAAACAGTCTCACTAAGCTGCTGAGATTGGCCTCGAACCTGTGATCGTTGTGAGAATCATTAGGAATGGAATGTGTAATCCCAGGTATTGGGATTACACTTGTGCACCATCATGCCTGGCTTCAACCGCCTTTTGTCTTGATCAGAAAACTAAATCTCCCTTGCCATGGCAAAGTAGAATGTATCCAATTTGCCTCCTTCTTGGACAGCTTGTTCCTTCATACATCCATCTCCTCCTCACCTAGTTAATTCCCTTCACGATGAAGTGGCGCTCAAGTGTCTTTGCTGCTGTGAAAGGCTTGTGGTGAAAACCTGGAGTCTCTGAATGAATTAAGGTGTGGGAGGTGGGGCTGGGGAGAAAAACAGGAGTTAGATCCTGAAGGGCCTTGTACAGTTAGGTGCTGGATTAAGTTTTTGAAAGGAAGCCGGGCATGGTGGTGCATGCTTTTAATCCCAGTACTTGGGAGGCTGAGACGGGAGGATCCAGGTTTGTGGCCAGCCTCAGCTACTTAGTGAGGCCCTCAGCAACTTAGTGAGACCCCGTTTCAAAATAAAGAAGAAAAAAAATAGTAAGACTGGGGGCGTGGCGTAGCTCAGAGGTAGAATGCCCCTGGGTTCACTACAGCAAAAAAAAAAAAAAAAAAGTTTTTGAAAGGATAGAAAATGCATTGTAAAGAGAAAAACATGCTTAATTTTTCTATTTTCTATGGTGCAGAGACATAGGATGACATCATTATTTTTGGGGTAGAGTCATAGGGGCAATTAGGGAAGGTTGGATGTTACCACGTGGCACTCAGAAATGGCATATGGCCTAAAAATGTCAATGTGGGACTAAACAGCAAATAAGTGGTACTTAAAGCCAGAGAGAGAATGGGATGTCCCAGGAGAAAGTATGGATGCATGCTATAATTTAGATATGGTTTGAGTGTGTTCCCCAAAGTTTCATGTGGTTGAAGCTTGGTGCCCAGTGTGTCGATGTCCAAACATGATGGAATCTAGAGGTGAGCTCTAGTGGAAAATGTTTAGGTTCTTGGGGGTACTGCCCTCAGATTAATGTATTTCTTGCTAGACCCCAGTTAGTTCCTGGGAAAGCAAGTTACAAAAAGAGCAATTCTGGCCCCTGAATCCCTCCAGCTTCCTGGATAGGAAGTTTGATCTCTTTTTCACGAACTCCTGTCACTGTGAAGCCCTTCTGCTGTGAAGCCCTCAACAGAGGTCAAATAGATACAGCTACTCAATCTTGAACTTTTAGCCTCCAAGACTGTGCAATAAACAAACTTCTTTTAAAGTAGTCTGCCTCAGGCATTTTGTTATAGTAACAGAAAATAGACTCATGCAATAGAGAAGACAACCAATACCAGGACCCAGGAGAGGAGCAGCTAATAAATGAGACTGAGAAACAGTGGCCTGAAGCCAAGAGGAGAATGTGAAATGCTGCCCAGAAGGAAAGGAGGGGTGGACTACTGGATCTGGGAGCACCAAGAGACCTTACCAAGAGCCATTGCAGTGAAGTGCTTGGAGCATAGGGAGTAGATTGGAGTGAGCTGTAAAATTAGTGACAGGTAAGAAAGTAGAGGTGGCACATGGAAATACCTCTGTCAAGAACGTTAGTTGTGAGTGAAGAGTCCAGAAATAGGGAGGTGGATTGGAAGGTTGTGCAGTTGGAGAGAGAGATTGTGTTTTTTAAGCAGGGATCAATGCTGATGAACTAGTGCCCCTAAGAAGGTAAGAAGAGATGGGTTCAAAGCACAAGGAAAAGGCCTGACCTGGGGACAGGAGGAGGGTCACCTCACTTGTCCTGATAGAAGAGATGGGCAAAGATTGACGAAGGGAGAAGAAAGATGAAGGAAAAGTTCAGCTCCTAAAACTTCAGAACAGAGACAGAGAGCCACATTTCCCACAAGGGAATGAGAATCACATTGGCATTATATCTCCTTGGCAACACTGGGTGCTATAAGACAGTGAAACAAATACCACATTACTTAGTTCTGAAAGAAATTTAATTTTTTGACCCAATGCTCTATGTTAAGTCAACCTAGCATTCAAATGGAAACACAAACTAGATATTTTCAGTCATCCAGGACTCACAAAGTTGACACTTGTAGTCATCCCTGAAAAATTTATTAGAGAATGAATTCCAGCAAGTCAGAAAGTGAATTCATGAGGAAGATGAATGACACTAAAAACAGCGACAAGGAAATGGTGTGTGTGTGTGTGTGTGTGTGTGTGTGTGTGTGTGTACACTTATAATTAAGTGTGCTGGGATACTTACTATTTTTAAATTCACACATAATTTCACATATTTATGGGGTATTGGCTGGCTATTTTGGCATAGTATTGGGAATTTAAATCATGGGTATTAAGCCGGGCGTGGTGGCACACGCTTGTAATCCCAGCATTCGGGAGGCTGAGACCGGAGGATCCGCTTTCGCAGCCAGCCTCAGCTACCTAGTGAGGCACTCCGCAACTTAGTGAGACCCTGTTTCAAAATAAGGAGTAAAAAATAGGGCTGGGGGTGTAGCTCGAAGGTAGAACGCCTCTAAGTTCAATCCCCAGTACCGCAAAATAAATAAATAAATAAATAAATAAATAAATAAATAAATAAATAAATAAATCAATCATGGGTATTCAACCTCTGAGCTACATCCTCACTCTTTTTTATTTCTTCTTAATTTTTAATTTTATTTATTTATTTATTTTTGTGGAACTTGGAGTTGAAGTAAGGGACATTATACCTCAGCTATATCCCCAACCCTTTTCATTTCTTATTTTGGAACAGGCTGTCCCTAAGTTGCTGGGGCTGTCCTCAAATCTGTGATCCTCCTGTCTAAAACTCCTAAGTACTGGGATTACAGGCATGTACCACCACACCCAGCTCAATTTTTAATTTTTTTTTTTTTAATGTTGAAACAGGGTCTCACTAAATTGCTAAGGATTTTGCTAAATTGCTGAGGCTGACCTTGAACCAGCGATTCTCCTGTTTCAGCTTCCTAAGTACTGGGATTACAGACATGTGCCATCACACCCAATGGCTGGCTATTTATTTATTTACTTATTTATTTAGATGGTTTGAAAGTGATAATGTAAACATGAGATATGGGAGAAAAATTAGGAGGAGGAAGTGAATCCTACTGAGTTCTTCATCTTGTTCAGGAGAGGAAATAGATACTAATCATTTCTAGGTATCAACAGAAAAAAAAAAGTGTCTTTCAAATGTAACCATGGGCTGAAGATGTAAGTCAGGGATAGTGCACTTGCCTGGCATAAATGAGTACCTGGGTTCCTCTCCAATATCCCCCAAAATGTAATAACAATCCTAGAAGAATAGAAGACATAGAAATTCTATATATTCCAATTCTCAGAGGGAAAAGAATGGAACAAAGAAAATCCTACTCAAAGAAAGTAAAAGATGTATTAAATGAAAAAGAGAAAGCCAAGAAAAAAGAAATATTTCTATTTAGAAGTAAAAATAGAAAATCTAAAATAAGGTGACATAAACAGTTCCAAAACATCTCACTGAGTGCAGAAACAAATTACTAGAAAAACGTAATAAAATTTCTTGGCACAGGTTGTATTCTCTTTATCACCCCAAATCGGAAGGTTTTGAAGAACAACTCCATTAATTAATATACGGAGAACCATGTATGGTGGTTCACAGCAACCTGGGAGACTGAGGCAGGAGAGTCACGTGTGCCCAGGAGCTCATGACAGACAGGCCAACATGATGAGTATAAGTCCCTCAAACATTATTTTTCTTTTCAAAATTGTTTTGACTATTTTAAGTCCCTTGAGTTTTATATGAATTTTAGGATCAGAGATGTATCAATTGCTACAAAGAAGTCTGTTGAGATTCCATCAGGGATTACATTCAATAAAATGAACTTTTAAAGTGGTAGATATTAGGTTGTCATTATTTTATGCATAATGAGAATATTATATGTTGTTACTATTTTATGCAAAATGGAAATAAAGTACCACTTCACCAAGTGGTTTTATGGGCTTACCTTGCAGGAGTTAACAGATACCTGTCATTATCTAGTGTCTGTCATTATCAATTCTGTTTTAGAATTGCCACATTCTCATTATTTTGCTCTCTATGTACCTTTCGAAACTGTATTACTGAGCTGACAATGTAGCTCGGTGATAAAGTCCTTGTTTAAAATATATGAGGCCTTGGGTTCAATCTCTACCCCTTCAAACAAAACAAAATATTTCCTTTTCCATCTCTGCTCTACTTTTCTGGCTGAGGCCCCTAACATTTCTAATATGCATTACTGAAGCATCTTCTAGAAGTCATTCTGCCTTCACTCTGGTCTCCTCTAAACCATCCTCTGACCTCAAGTTAGAATCATCTCTCTAAAGGCCAAACATGATCCCATTTCCTCGATTTGAAAAACACCTCAGGTGGGGGCAGCGGTGCATGTCTGTAGTCCCAGTACTTGGGAGGCTGAGACAGATGGATCACAGGTTCAAGGACAGCTTTGGCACCATAGGAAGACTTTCAGCGACCTAGTGAGGCCCTGTTTCAAAAAAATTAAAAAGGGTTTGGAGTGTAGCTTGGAGGTAGAATGCCCGTACCCCCCCCCCCACACACACACTCACACACACACACCATTTCAATGATTATCCATAGCCTTTAAATTGAAAGTGGCATACATATGAGACTTCAAAGTCTGGTTTTTGCCTGCTGCCCATCTCCTATCCTTCTCAACAATACCAACACAGCTCTGTATGTGAACTATGTCCAAAAGCTGTAGTCCCAGAGCTCACCCGGCACTTTCATGACTCCCACACTGGCACATGTGTGACCTGTCCCTGGAGTGCCCTTCTCTTCCATGTCATTGGGAAACTCTTGGTCATCTTTCAAGGCTTGGTTCAAATATCATTCTCTCTCTCTTGCACTAGGGATTTAACCCAGGGGCATTCTATCTCCAAGCTACACCTCCAGCCCTTTTCATTTTTTATTTTGAGACAAGGTCTTGTTAAGTTGCTGAGTGTCTCCCTAAATTGCCTAGGCTAGCTTGGAACCTGCGATCCTCCTGTGTCAGCCTCCCAAGTACTGGGATTACAGGTGTGTGCCACTGTGCCCAGCTCATTTTCACTCTTTTGATGATGATGATATGATGACCAAACAGGTATTTGGTATAAATATTTTTATTTATTTATTTATTTATTTATTTATTCATTCATTCATTTATTTATTTATTTTTGAGGTACTGGGGATTGAACCCAGGGGCATTCTACCTCTGAGCTATAGCCCCAGTTCTATTTTTTATTCTTTATTTTGAAACAGAGTCTCATTAAGTTGTGGAGGGCCTCACTAAGTGGCTGAGGCTGGCCACAAACCTGTGACCCTCCTGTCTCAGCCTCCCAAGTACTGGGATTACAAGCATGTGCCACCATGCCCAGCTTGGTATAAAAATTTAAACCATAAAAAGTATAAAATTAAAATTAAAATTTTTTCTCCCATCCTCTACCTTAATTCACACTCTTTTGTTTTATCAATTTTTTTTTTTTTTTTTTTTTTTTTTTTGCGGTACTGGGGATTGAACTCAGGGGCATTCTACCTTGAGCTACACCCCCAGCCCTATTTTTTATTCTTTATTTTGAAACAGGGTCTCACTAAGTTGTGGAGTGCCTCACTAGATAGCTGAGGCTGGCCGCGAACCCGGATCCTCCAGTCTCAGCCTCCCAAATGCTGGGATTACAAGCGTGCGCCACCACGCCCGGCCTTTGTTTTATCAATTTTTTAACTTTATATATTTTGAAGCTGTTATCAGGGTCATGTACTTATCAGGGTCATGTACACCTATGATTACCACATCTTCATAATATATTGAACTTTTTTTTTTTTTTTTTTTTGTGGTACTGGCGATCAAACCCAGAGGCATTCTACCTCCAAGTTATACCCCCTGTTCCCCAGCCCAATTTTATTTCTTATTTGGAAACAGGGTCTTGCTAAGTTGCCGAGGCTGGCTTCGAACCTGTGATCCTTCTGTCTCAGCCTCTCAAGTACTGGGACTACAAGCATGCACCACCATGCCCGGCTTGTATTGAACTTTTTACCATTATTAAACATCCCTTTTACTAGTAATACTCTTTATCTTAAAGACTATTTTATTTTTTATAGCCACTTCAGCTTTCTCATGCTTAAGGTTTACATAATATATCTTTTCCCATTGTTGATTTTCAACTTGTTTCTTTATATTTAAAGTAGGTTGCTTATAGACAGTATATATTTGGAGATTGCATTTATATTCATCTGACAAACTCTGACTTTTAGAATTAACATTAGAATGCTAGTCCTTTTTGTTTAACATAAGTATTGATATAGTTAGTATAGTTTTACTACTTGTTTTCTGTTTGTCTCTTCTGTTCATTGTTCTATTTCATTTCCTTCCTTTTGATTAACTGAATATGTTTTAGGTGCGGGACATGGTGGCACATGCCCGTAATCTTAGTATTTGGGAGGCTGAGACAGGAGGATTGCAGGTTCGAGGCCAATCTCAGCAATTTAGCAAGACCCTCAGCAACTTTGGAAGACCCTATTTCAAAATAAAAAGGGCTTAGGGAGCCGGGCGTGGTGGCGCACACTTGTAATCCCAGCATTCGGGAGGCTGAGACCGGAGGATCCGGGTTCGCGGCCAGCCTCAGCTACCTAGTGAGGCACTCCGCAACTTAGTGAGACCCGGTTTCGAAATAAAGAGTAAAAAATAGGGCTGGGGGTGTAGCTCGGAGGTAGAATGCCCCTGAGTTCAATCCCCAGTACCGCAAAAAAAAAAAAAAAAAAAA
>PVLC010031347.1:0-18855 GCA_004027655.1 Graphiurus murinus
AAAAAAAAAAAAAAAAAAAAAAAACAAAAAAAAAGCCAGACGCTGGGCGTAGTGGCACACACTTGTAATCCCAGTACTTGGAAGGCTGAGACTGGAGGATCCAGATTCGCAGCCAGCCTCAGCTACTTAGTGACGCCCTGTATCAAAATAAAGAAAAAAAAAATAGGGCTAGGGGTATAGCTCAAACAAAGGTAGAATGCCCTGGGTTCAATCCCCAGTACCTCAAAAAAAAAAAAAAAAAAAAAAAAAGAAGCAGCAGCAGCAGCAGATCAGGGCGTGGTGGTGCACACTTGTAATCCCAGTACCTGGGAGGCCTAGACAGGAAGATCACAGATTTGAAGCCAGCCTCAGCTACTTAGTGAGGCCCTCCGCAACTTAGTGAGACCCTATTTCAAATTAAAGAATAAAAAACAAGACTGAGGTGTAGCTTGGAGGTAGAATGCCCCTAGGTTCCATCCCTAGTACCACAGAAAAAATAATAATAATAAAAGGAGAAGCCACACCTGGTGGCACACACCGATAATCCCGGCACATGAGAGGCTGAGACAGCATTGCAGTCTGGAGGCCAGCCTCAGCAATTTAATGAGACTCTTGTTTCAAGATAAAAAATAAAATAGGGCTGGAGTTGTAGCTCATAGGTGGAACACCATAAGTTCAATCCCCAGTACCACACAAAATAATAAATATAAAAAATAAAAAAGGAGAGCCAGGTGTGGTGGAACCTGCCTATAAACCCAGTTACTTGGGAAGCTGAGATAGGAGGATCTCAGATTTAAGGCCAGCCTCAGAAACTTCACAAGACCCTGTTTCAAAATAAAAAATAAAATTGGGTTAGAGGTATAGCTCAAAGGTAGAATGTCTTGAGTTCAATCCCCAGTAACTAACATGCACACACACACACACACACACACGCATACACACGCACACACAGACAAAGAGCCCATGAAGCAAAAGACTCCAGAATGATCCAGTGAGGACATTCTATAGACTGTCCTGTGGCATCTATGACTTTTGGGCCACTGGTCTGTTTGCTTTTATCTCAACGAATCAAAGTGTCCTTATGACTGCCTAGTTGCTGCCCAGATGCCTGGGGCAGGGTGGGGGGGAGCTTCTGCTCACTCTTGTGTCATGGCCCATAGCTGGCAGGACATAGCCCAGGCCAGCCCCTCACTCACTGGCTCTCGTCCTTTCCTCCCCAGGTGTTCCACTGCGTCCACTTTGAGTGTCCGGAGCAGCAGGGCAGCCAGAAGGAGGACAGCAGCGAGGACCCAGCACCTGGGGACACGAGCCCAGCCGGCCAGCAGCTGGACCCCCACGCCCTGCGGTCGTCCAGCCCCAGCCCCAGTGCACGCTCACCCAACCGCCAGCACCAATAAAGGGGCAGTGGATGTGGTGTGACTCCTGGTGACGGCAGAAGTGTGTCCCCGGCAGGGATCCATGGGAGGAGCAGACCTGGCTGCAGAGCGGACACAGAACAGCTTTTCTTCCAAGGACAGAAGGGGCTGCTTTGAGCTCCTCAATTTGTTCAAATCAGGCCGGTCTCCAGGGGGAGAAAATGGGTCTTCAATCTTCATCAAGTCCACCATTAAAACCCTACCTCTCTAATCTAAGCCAGGCAAAGGAACAGAAGGAAGTAATAGGCTGGAGTTGGAATACAAAAGTGGTGTGAACACCAGAGCGGAGGAGACTGCGTCAAGCCTTATTACCTGGGGCACCCCATAGGAAATGGTTCCATAGTGTGTACTTTTGTGGATCACATTGCCCTGGTAACTAAGTGATCTTCCCTTTCTTTTAGTTCTTCTCCATTTGCAGAATCATAGGTGTTCCAGATCATTCTGAAATGCTCCAACAGCAAATTGCTCATCCTAATCCCCTCTGCTGCTGTAGTCTCCCTTCCTCCATTCTGAACGGTGGTGGCTCATGGGGCAGAGGCAGGCCTGTCGCATCTCCTGAGTGAGACACAGATGCAGCTCATCACGGCGCCTGGTCTGATAGGAAAACCCTTTGAGAAAGTTCAAGGAAGCACACAATGAGTGCGTCAGTCTGTGGAGAGCGAATCAATAATCACTCTGATTGCTGAGTTACGAACCTGTCATTGCTGAAATGTACCCAGCCTTTAAGCTTGGGAGGCTGACGAAATAGTCATTATGCCAGCTGCTAATTTAGCATTCTGCAGTGCACGTAGATGAACAAAGACCAAGTTCTGGCATAGCTCAGCCGCCCTCAAGTTCTGTCTGGCTGCGTGTCAGGAACATAGACTTGGGACTCTGCAGCCACATTGTGCTGTGCAGTGGTTTCTATCTCCTCCAAGCACAGCACTCAGCTGGGGGACTGGAAACGCGGTTGTAAGAAACTTTCCTGACCCTCACTGGAAAGCTCTCCTTTGACTACCATGGCTCCTTCTAGCTCTCCTGTCATTTACTGGTGATTCCTTTCCAGTGCTCATGACCCTTGGCAACTGACTCAGATCATCTTCTGCAGTTCCACTTCCCTCACTGCAAACTGAGAGTCTCCTTGCAGCATGGCCAGTGGCCGAGCCACGCAGTGGTCCCCAGCACACCCTTTGAGCCCGCTTAGAGGGGGGCTCGGGCTCGGAGTTTCTTTCCGGTGTCTAAAGGACACACAGTTGCTGATGTAGAAAGAACAAAAGGAGCAAGCACCTGTTTTCTCCCAGTTTTGCTTAGTTTTGAGTGAGCCATGCATGTGGGGAAACAGGGTAGCATTCAACCGCATGGCTAGTGGGGAAAGTCATCTTTCTGTGTGAGCATGGGCGAGCAGGAAGCAGAGTGTCACCAGCAAGGAGAGATGGACCTGGGGGTAGATGTGCCCCATCAGCAGTTCTCCCAGGCTTTGACCTCCGCCGGCTTCTCCACGCTGTGGGTAAATGGGCTCCTCCTTGGGGTGTCCCACACCTCATAAAGTGAGAAGGTTCTGGTAGTGGTGACGAGTGCCTGCCAGTAAAGGGGGGTGGGGGTGCGCCTGCATCAGCCTCCAGCCACTAGTAGCCAGTTAGCACCAGAGCTCTGCCCACTTCACACTTCCTTGCCTGCTGTGTCCCCAGCCCCACAAGGGGCAGCCAGACCCCTCCCATGGAGGGTGGAGCAGGAATGTTCTGGATGTGCTGCAGAAGAGCCTTTTAAACTCTGAAGTCAGGTCCAGGGCCCCTGGAGCCACTCCACGACTGGATCTGGGGTGTTCAGGAGCTGGAGAGCCACCCCGTCGACATCACCGGACCTCACAGCCCACCACACGCTCCTGCCAGCAGCTGCAGTGCCCCACCATTCGGCTGGTCCCAAGGAGCCTCTCTCCTCTGGTGATAACTGGACCAATACGGTCAGGAACTTGAGAAGAGTGTGCTTGCTGGACCTGAGTGGAGTGCTGATGTGTGGCAGAGGCGGAAGCAGATTCTGGGCAGCTGTGGGTGCCAGGAAGGTATCGTAGCCAAGCCAGGGAGACGGAGGCAGAGGTTTGATGGCTCGCCGAGGAAGGCAGCCAGCAGGGATGGGATCTGGCCAGAGGAGCCCTTTACTGTGAGGTTTCTCCTTACAAACTAAAGTGCCACCTCAGGCCAGCAGAGCTGGGACACTGCCAGAACCCTGCCCCTCACTTTTATCACATTTTGGGGGAGATTAAAAAGAAACCTTCCTTGCGCTTTTGGAAAAAGCCTTCGGGCAGCTCATGTGGGGCCAGCCGGGTGCTGGCAGGCTGGAGCCCTGGTGGGCAGGCTTGGTCCCTGGGTCCTGAGAGCACTGGGGACTTGAGCAGCTATAAAAGCATCTCTCACACACACTGTTTGCCTGCGTTCCCCATACTTTTCCCATTCTTCCTAGTCTGATTAGTTAGAACCATGTGTCATGGTGGATGTGGGGCTCTTCTCAATTGCTCTTAAATTGTCACTTTTTAATCTTATTAAATGAAGTGTCGATTTCTGACAAATACATTAAAAGTGTTTTATTCCTAGAAGACTAGAAGAGTTGGGAAAAGAAATTATTTTCAGTAAGAGTGGGATGTGTTTGTCAGACTGATTCCTTGGCAAAAAAAAGATGAGTTTTGAATTGTGCAAAAAATTGCTTAGTAGTTATGCCGTCGCCCCAGTTGTCAAACTGCCTTGCAGAGGGCTCCGACCCAGTCAACTTCTCCTTCTTTTTAATTTAGAAGATAACAAAATTGTAATCACTTAGCCTTTCTAGAGCCACAGGGGGAAAAAGGAGGGTGTAATCTACAATAAAAAACAGCACGGCTGTGTGTGCTGAGGCCACTTGGTGATAAAGAGATGGAGCCTTCCCTGGTGCAGGCTTCAATTAAGAGCCTCCCTTTGGACAGGGAAGAAAGGTGTCAAAGAGGAAAAGAAAATTAAATTTGCCTCCTTCCAGGAGTTTTTCCTCATTAGTGTTTGCTTTTCAAGTGTTGTCGTCGTAACCTGCATTCTGTGTGGTGACCAGCACCTTGGAGCAGGCCGCGGTGGGCAGGGCGGGCCTGTGTCCATGGCTGGGTACAGGCCATGCTCCACTTATTTTTGTGGCCGCAGCCATCGATTCTGCATGTTTATCCTGACAACAACTCCAGCAGGAGTCGGTGCTCATTAGTGGCCCTAGGAATTTAAAATGCAGTTCATGGTTCTGTACCACTGTGGGTCTTATTATTACAATATTAAATTAGAAGCCTTCCTGGTGCCTGGTGTTTGCTCAGGAGTTTCTGGAAAAGAGGAAAGAGAATGGTTTAGATAGTCGCAGGGCTGCTGGGATGCATCCCTCTCTCCTGGCAGTGGACCCTGTCCCACCTGGGAAGGGCTAGTCCCCGGTTATATCCAGTGTTGAGGGTTTGCTTGGAGTTGCGACATAGGGGCCCCAGAGAGGTGAGGTGGCAGGAGGGGAGCAGAGGAGGCAGCTGGTCTTTATGGTAGGTGCCTGGCTTTCCTGGGGTGCAGGAGGCCATGGTTCCTCCTGGCTTTGAGGCCAATGGGGTCCCCCTTCCTGGGCAAGGTGCACTCCACCTCCCACTCCCTTTCGCTCCAGCCAGGACTTTGTGGGGTTGAAGCAGAGTGGGACAGGTGCAGGGAGAATCCAAAGGAACAGCCCCTCCCGTCACTTGTTTGAAAATCCGTTTGACCTCTTTTTGTACTGATTATTTAAAAAACAATTGCAAAAGTAGCTGTTTTCAACTTATAGAAACAGGTGGTTCCAGACACTTTCTCTGGAAAGGCCTTTACCACAGCATTCTCTTAAACTGTACCCCACTTTCCTAAATAAACCTTTTATATCCCCCTTAAATTATAAGAGTAATATTTGCCCATGGCATGAGGTTCTCACCTGGCAGGAGGGCGAGAGCACCCCCTCCTCGACTCTGAGTCGCTTTGGACCTGGGCCCATCACAGGGGCCTTGGGGCTCCATCCTGCCCAGCCCTCCGCACCACCCCACACCTGCTTGCCTAGCCGCAGCCAGACTGAGCAGGCCCTCTAGCCAGATTATGTCAGTTTCTGCCTTTTTTTTTTTTTTTTCAAGAACTAAAATACTTCCCAGGAGGCCTAAAGACTCCCAATCATCCACCTGTAATTTATGATAAACGTCTCAGAGCATTTGCCATTTGCATCTGGGAGTATTTATAGCTCTGAGCAGGGAAGGCGGAGCAGCGGTTGGGAGCCTCACACTGGCTCCACCATTGTTTCCTGCTCACCAATGCCCCATGGCCTTCCTCCCAGGGGCTGTCTCTGGGCTCTGACAGGTGGACAATGCCACCTTCAAAAGCCAGTGGGCAGTTACTCCTCTCACCTGCCTGGCCCATCCCTGGGCAGCGTGGGGAGAAGCGTTCTGCAGAACATCCGAACTGGACAAGTGAACATGAAAACTGTGTTGTCTGTGAAAATGCTGTGGGTTTTGCTGTAGAAATAAAGTGTGACTTCTTGTGCAAGTGTTTGAGTCATCCCTACTCAACGCCCCCTTCCCCGGGGGGGGGGGGTGCCAGGCTCTCCTGCTTGTGCTGATGCTGTCTGGTCCAAACCCCATTTCATGTGTACACAGCCCAAGGACAGGATCTGGGCCCACACTATGACCCCAGTTCTGCAGGGCCCTGGGCCCTTCCAGATCCTTCCCCGCCTCCTGTGACACCTTCTCTAGCCACCCTTATGTCCTAATCAAAGCCATTTTTGGTGGAAAGAAAATTCCCTGTCCCCCACTTCCCTTGTCTTTTCCCCAGCCCTGAACTCCTTTGTGACAAGCCTGTGAGTGGGGAGTCCTGACCCCATCTGCTCTTACACAGCACCCCCTCCTTTGCCCGGACTCCCTAGCTGGGCACAAGCCACGTGGGGTCCAGAACTTGAGATGCTGGACTTGACACACTTGGCCTCCTAGATCTTGACCTCCTGAGCGGCTGGCACCTGGAAGTCAGGTAGGTGTCCGTTCTTAGCCATTTCTTTATAGAACCGGAACTAAGGATTATGTGTTTCTCTTTTATCTATCTCTCTCTCTCTCTCTCTCTCTCTCTCTCTCTCTCTCTTTTTCTGATGGTATGAGGAATGGAACCAAGGGGCTTTCTACCTGTGAGCTACTCCAGCCCTATTTTATTTATTTTGAAACAAGGTCTCACTCAGTTGCTGAGGACCTAAGTTGCTGAGGCTGTCCTCAAACCTGGGATCCTCCTGTCTTGGCCTCCTAAATACTGAGATTACAGGCAGGTGTGCACCACCTTTGCATTTCTTTTTATCTTTACTTTTGTTGTGTGTGTGGTAGTGGGGACTGAACTCAGAGGCATTTTACCTCTGAGTTACACCCCAGACCTTTTTTTGTTTTGAAACAGGGTCACTAGGTTCTGAGAGTCTCATTAAGTTGTTGAGGCTGGTCCTAAACCAGATCCTCCTGTCTCAGCCTCCCAAGTATTGGGATTAGGCATATGCCACCACACCCAGCTTCTTCCTTCCCCTCCTCCTCCTCCTCTTTTTTTTTTTTTTCGGTACAGGGGACTGAACTCAGGGGCGTTCCACCTCCGAGCTATACCCCCAGCCCTATTTTTTATTCTTTATTTTGAAACCGAGTCTCACTAAGTTGCGGAGGGCCTCACTAGGTAGCTGAGGCTGGCCGCGAACCCGGATCCTCCGGTCTCAACCTCCCGAATGCTGGGATTACAAGTGTGCGCCACCACGCCCGGCTCTCCTCCTCTTCTTTTTAAAGTAAACCTTTAGTCTCACATCATGATGTGGTTCAGAGTGATAAAGACTTACATGTACAGAGCTATTGGTGAGCTCCCCCTCCCTCCCCTTCCCCATATGTGACCTTGAGTAATTTATGTGCATACTGTCAAGGGAAGCGTTTTTTCATTAACCATCCCCACCCCTACCCCGTCCTCCCTGCAGTTCTTTCGGTAAACCTCCACCTGGAGGTTTTTGCCTAGCAGCACACAGGTCCAGAGAGGCTCCCAGAGGTGGCAGCTGAGCAAGGGCCTGAGGGTGGGGCTGAGTGGCCCTGGCATCATGATGACCGGGCTTGTCTCTGCAGTGGTAGCAGGTGGCAGGCCCAGAGCAGGGGAGGGCCTGGACCTGCTGATCTGCAGCAGGGCCGCTCTAGAGAGTTCTCTGTGGGGGCGGGGGAAGCAGACCCGGTGGGCAGTGCTGGGGGCAGCCGAGACCCCATATGGTAATGGAGATGGCAGGGTTGGAGGGAAGCAGGAGCAGGTCCTCTGAGGCCATGGCCTTTTCCAGGAAGAAGCTACAGGAGCTTTTGCAAAGCAGTTGTTTAGAGGTGCTGGTTTACCAGAGATGGAGACAGCCCAGGGAGTCAGGCTTCCCAGACCCTGGCTCTCCAAACAAAACCCATGTTCAGTGGGAAATCACACAAACCGCAAGGTGGTCGATCTCTCCCGAGTTTACTTGTGATGAGCCTGGCCCCAAGGTGCCTCAGAGTCAGACTGTAAACTTAGCACCCTCTGGTCTGCAGGAGACAAGTGGAAAGACCATTGCATGGAGCAGAGTGAGGCAGGATGACATGTGGACTTTGGTTTGTATGTTATATTGTTTTTCTGTGGAACATGCAAATCAGTGCTACCTGGAGTCAGTTTTGTTTCAATTTTGATTTTTAGGGTTTGTTGTTGTTGTTCTGGGGATTGAACCCAGAGGCATTCTACCTCCAAGTTACACCCCCAGCCCAGTTTTGTTTCTTATTTGGAAACAGGGTCTAATTGGGTTACTGAGAGCCTCCCTAAGTTGCCATGGCTTATCGTGAACCTGCGATCCTCCTGTCTCAGCCTCCCAAGTACTGGAATTACAAGCAGATTTGACAAGAAGACTGTAACTGGTTCTCAGGCTCCCAGGTTTTCACTGACTCCTGCTCATTCCAGTTCTGACCCACTCAAGAGACACAGCCAGTCATCTGCTGGTTGCCTCTTCAGTGCTCTCCAGCTTCTGCAACCCCACTTGTCTATTCTTACTTTTGTGGCCTATGCTTTTTTTTTTTTTTGCAGTAGTATTGGAGATTGAACCCAGAGGCATTCTACCACCCACCTATTTTGTATTCTTTATTTTGAAACAGGGTCTCTCTAGGCTGCTAGGCTTAGGGAGCCTAAATAGCTGAGGCGGGCTGCGAACCTGGATCCTCCTGTCTTTGCCTCCTAAGTACTGGTGTGCACCACCATTCCTGGCTTGGCCTATGCTTTTGAAATGTCACTCAAAAATATTGGGGGCCAGACTAAGGTCTCAAAGCTTTCCCCCGAGATGTTTCATAGTCTCAGACCTTAAATGTAAGCCAGTTGGGCATGGTGTTGCATGCCTGTAATCTCAGTACTTGGGAGGCTGAGACAGGAGGATTGCAGGTTCAAGGATAGCCTCAGCTACTTAGTGGGACTCTCAGTGACCTTGTTGCAAAACAAAAAATAAAATAGGGCTAGGGATATAGCTTAGAGGTAGAATGGCCGTGGGTTCAATCCACAGTACCACAAAAAAAAAAAAAAATTAAGCCATATGGAGTTGACATTTGTACATGCAGAGATAAGGGTCTAATGTCATTCTGTGTGTGGGAAGTTTCCCTGACATCATTTACTGAGAAACACTATCCTTTTTCCAGTGTGTGTGTTCTTGGCACCTGCTCAGGTGTGGGGTCGTCTCCTGGGCTTTCCAGCCTGTCCACTCTCTGTGGTCCATGCCGATGCTTTCCTGCTGCCGTGGTCGCTACAGCTGTGCAGTGCATTTTGAAGTCAGGTATGATGCTGCCCCCAGTTCTGGCTCTTTTGCTCAAGATTGCTTCGGCTACTTGGTGTCTTTGAGACTCCCTATGAATTTTGATATAGTTTTTTTCTACTTCTGCTAAGAATGTCTTTGGCATTGTGGCAGGAGTTGCTTTGGCACCCAGTACCTTTTCAGTCTGCAAGCTGGAGGAATGGGCGGGCTGGTCAGTTTGGCAGCACGTGTCTTGAACGGCTCCAGCAGTTACTCCTTTGTGCCTTTTTGCAGCAGGGCCACCATGACACTGTGTTATAGTCACAGCCTCATCCCATCTGTAGCTGGAACAACTTGAGCAGCTTTTTAAGAATCTCCCATGGCCAGGTTCATCCCAGAGGCTGCTGACATGGTCTTGGGTCAAGCTGTGCACAGAAGATTGTTTTTATAAGCTCTGCAGGGACCCAGCATGGTGGCAGAAGCCTGTAATCCCAGTACTTGGGAGACTCAGACAGGAGGATTGCAGGTTTGAGAACAGCCTCAGCAACTTAGGAAGATTCTCAGCAAGACCCTGTTTGAATATAAAAAATAAAATAGGGTTGTGGGGTGTGGCTCAGAGGTAGGACATCCCTGGATTCAATCCCTGGTTCAGGAAAAAAAAAAATCTGAAGGGATTCTGAAGGCAGCCATGTGTAGAGCCACCCAGAGTGCACAAGAGGCATCCCCAGCAAGGAATAGCCCAGGGTGCGGGGGGGGGGGGGGGGGGCTTTGGAGGTCTTTAGCCCCGGAGAGATTGAGCTGAGCCAGGCCAGGGCTCCCTCCCTCGCCACTGGAGCTGACACAATGGTAGGGTCATCCTTTGAGGGCCTTGCTGAAGGTGCCAGAGCTCTTTCGGGCCACCTTCCACCCTACACCTACCTTGAGTCCCCCACGGCCACTGCCATCATCCTCTTCAACTCAGGCCCTAGCGGAAGCCCTCTCCCCACCTAGCCCAAGTCTCGTTCTCACCTGTGAGGCCCAGCTCTGCTCCACCAGCCTGACAAAGCCC
The DNA here is from genome assembly GCA_004027655.1 of Graphiurus murinus. Classification (NCBI taxonomy): domain Eukaryota; kingdom Metazoa; phylum Chordata; class Mammalia; order Rodentia; family Gliridae; genus Graphiurus; species Graphiurus murinus. Next base: position 10,189 of record PVLC010031347.1, read on the forward strand.
TCTTTATTACTTTTTTTTTTTTTTTTTGGCGGCACTGGGGATTGAACCCAGGGGGGCATTCTACCTCCGAGCTACACCCCAAGCTCCCCTACCACCCCGTTTTTTTATACTTTATTTTGAAACAGGGTCTCACTAAGTTGCAGAGGGCCTCACTAAGTAGCTGAGGCTGGCTGCGAACCCGGATCCCCCAGTCTCTGCCTCCCAAGTACTAGGATTACAAGCATGAGCCACCACGCCTGGCTATTACTATTTTTTTCTTTCTTTGAGTTGGGGCTTCGCATTCACCCAGGCTGACCTTGAACTCCTGGGCTCAAGTGATCCTGCTTTAGCTTCCTGAGTACTTGAGACTATAGGTGTGAGTCACCCCACCTGACTTAAGATGTATCATTTCTGCCACATGCTGTTCACTAGGAGTCACCAAAGGGAGGTGGTTCCATGTTGTGAAATCATGGCATCTCCATGGAACGTCTCATCCACGCTCTTAGGTGGCGGTTCTTAGAGTGCCTGCTCCTGTGACAAGGCGCTTAGCCAGAGTAGAAACCAGCACACTGCTTCTTTCATTAAGTGGTACTGGGGAGACTAAGACAGGAGGATCATAGGTTTAAGGCCAGCCCCAGCAACTTAGCAATGCTCTTTCAAAATAGAAAATAAAATAGGGCCAAGGGCGTAGCTCAGAGGTACAGTGCCCCTGGATTCCCTAGTAATACACACACACACACACACACACACACACACACACACACACACACCTTATCTAGCTGACTAAATAGGGACTTGGATAGAGTTGACTTCTTTTCGGAGTCCAGCTTCTCACCCCAGCCTTTGACATCTGAAAGCATATACCCCACACCCCTGCCCCCTGGTGTGCCCCAGCAGTGCTGGGGATGAAACCCAGGACAGGCAATTGCTGTACCACTGAGCTGTACCCCAGCCCTGTAGCCTCCTTTTGCATAGCATCCTGAACCTAAAAGACCATTTCACACCCTTAACTCTCCCAAATTTTAGAGGGCATGAAGTTTATACAATCTGGAGGCCCCCTTTAGGAAAGAAGTAAACGGTGTTAGGGGTATAGCTTACTAGTAGAGCAGGGGCTTAGCATGTAAAAGGTCCTTTCTGGGCTTGATCCCCAGCACCAAAAAAAGTAAAAATTATGACTACAATATCAGGTTCAAAAGGAGAGAATAAGGAATGCAAATTCACAATAAGTTGGTTTTTAAAAGTTGACAAATACCAAAACATCAAATCTGAGCCAGGTATGGTGGTGCACACCTGTAATCTTAATACTTGGGAGGCTTGAGACAGGAGGATCGCAGATTCCAGACCAGCCAGCCCTCAAAACTTAGTGAGGTCCTATTTCAAAATTAAAAAGAGCTAGGGGTGTAGCTCAGAGATAGAATGCCCTTTAATCCCCAGTAAAAAATAAAAAAAGCAACAGCACAATTTTTTGGATTGGGGTACTGTGTAGCACTGTCTCCTCCTGCCTTGCTTGTGTGTCTGTGTCCTGTGATCAGCACCATGGTTTTGTAGTATGTAGGAACAGACTTCTCAGGTGTTCCTTTAGCTTGGTTGATTGAGACTGCTTTGAATTACTGACACTTTAAGTTTCTTTCACCTTCACAAGTCATATTGGCAGATGAGTAACTGTGAGAACTGCTGTCAAGTGTCCTCACGTACATGCGGTAAGATCCTGGGAGTGTCAAGCACCCCATCTTGAATATTCTGAAGAACATGGTGCGTGTGTAACTCTACCTGCAGCCCTGCATAAGGCTCCTGACAAGCGTGTGCTGTTTGGAGCCGGTGTCCATGAGTCTTCCTCCTGAGTTTGCACATCTGCTGGCTGGGTCTGCCACACACCAGCTTTTGGCTCTATACTTCTAAGCCTCATCTCTCCTCTTCACCAGCACCCTGGGAGTTGACAGCCAAGTCTTCAGAACTCCATTCCAGCACTCCCCAAAAGCAGGTCTCTGAGAAGTGATGCAGCATGCTGGTTTTGGTCAGATGTTTGCCTTGGAAGCTACAGGCAGCTGGTGGATGACAGGCACAGCACCATGGAAAACCCCTGGGAAAGGTAGCTACGGCCCCTCTCTTCCACTAGCATGGAAGTTCCTGCTTGTACTTGTATGGGCCTCTGTGGTATGAAGTCTAGCAACCCAGACACCTGGCCAGGCTGGCTGGCAGGTCCCTTTCTGATGCCCACATCACTGCAGGAGGTCTGGGACAGACCCAGGAGGTGCCTCTGTCCACCATCACACTTCTGAGCTGCTGAGGCCCCTGCACCCCCAGCCCTGTCATGCACACAGCAAGGCCACTGGAGCCCCACCTGCCCCTGCCCCTGCCCGCCAGTTCGCTCACATCCACCAGACGCGCTCTGGATTTCCTGAACTCTTTCATCGTCCTCGTTAGCTGTGGGTTATCGCCCCCCATCATAGACAGTGGGTAAGTGCCATGCAACCTCGGCCCCAACCAAAGGTCTCTCAACGTCTCAGTGTCTCTTGAACTCCGAGCAGGTAAGTAGCAGGCAGACATGCCTCTCCCTCCTCCTTCGGAACCTTCATGTTTCATCCTATGGGCTCTTCCTTGGATGGGGCGGGAGTCTAGAGACGCTAGACCTAAGGGTGCAAGGTCCCCAGGACCAAGGCGCCCCACCCACCTGCACCCAGGGTCTGCCCAAGCCACCTGACACACCAGGGAAACAGCTGTCCAGCCTGGACATTTACTGGACACGTCACCAAGTAATGCAGAGAGACCCAAAAAGACAATCCAATTTCTTTCCAGCCCCAGCCAGGGAGGCAATTTACTACCTTTCCGCCTATCCAGGGAGGTTTAGGGGAACTGGTGGACAAAAGAGAAAACTCCAAACTTTTCATACGATTGGTTTAATTTTTTTTTTCAGCAGGAGAAAAAAGAATAAAGTTACAAGATTCTTTTAATATTTTCACAATGTTAAAACTAAAACTGAGCTCTAGGCTATGTGTGTAAGTAAATCTAGAACACAAAAGGGTTAAATAAGATTTTCTCTTTAAAGATACAAGAATTTAAGCTTTCCTTACATTTAACAAACTTCACAGAACAGATACTGCAGGGAACAAGCCCTTCCTCCCCACCCGGCTCTGCTGTCGGAGGTGAACGTGGGCTGTCATTGTCCCTGTGTGCGGCCAGCAACCCAGAGCACCCCCGTCCCTTGCTGCCTCCAAGCGGCAGCTGCTGGGGCCTGAGGAGGGCAGAGAGGGCGCAGGCAGGGCCGAGGCAGGCGCCTCTCTGAGGATGGCCATACAGTGGCCAGAGGGCCGCGGCTTGACAACAGTGGTAAACACTGGGCAGACCTGGCCCCTCCCTGGCCTGCCCTAGAGCAAGACACCAGTCTGGGTCCTGAAGCAAGAATTAAGGCTGGAGACTTTGCAGTGGATTCCACTCTGGTGAGGGCGGGATGGGGGTGGGGGGGGGCATGATTTCCTATCTCATTTCAGATCAAAAACCATCTGTAGTTGCAGGTGTTCCGCTGTTAACTGGCAGACAGACTTGACCACGTGGTGTGATGACAGGGATGTTGCTGGGTTATTCACTCAGTAGCCTGTGTGTGGGCGACCACACCGCCTTTGCAGGGGCCTCCCACCCTCCCCAACCAGGATGGCATGGGGGCGTGGGCACCAACCACCACTGACCCCACTTTCCAGGGAATCCTGATCCTGTCTACCCAGCCCCCTCCTCAGCTGACTCTAGTGATGCCCAAGTAGGGCAGCCAGGCCCACCACCACTCCGCCACCTGGCCTGGGCTGCTACAGCAGCTGGCCCCTCTGCCCACGGGGAGGAGGAGGAGTGGGACACCGTCACACAGAGACGTCCTTCTCAGCTGGCCACAGCCACAAACCACTGTTCTAGGGATCCCAACCCACAACCTGTAAAGCGTGCTGCCTTCCCTCCCTGTGCTTGCCGAGCGGCAGAGGTGGGCAGGTTGTCGTTGGACTATGAGGCTGCATAGAAATGAGTGGAGGCCGAGGGGGGGGCCAGCCAGAAAGGGCAGAGGCCGTGAGCAGCAGCCTACCCGGCTGCTCCCCAGCAGGACTACTGATTCCTGGTGGCCACGAACGTCTTTAACAACTCGCAATATAGAGATCTTGGCTACCGAGGCCAGCTGCAGACCCTGGCCACAGCTGCTGTGCGGCCGTGGGCCTTGTCTGCCCAATTGCCAGATCCCTGCGCTTGGCAAATGGCAGCCGGAGGCCCTGGGTCGGGGCAGGCCCACCGCTGCGCGTGACCACGGATCCTGTGTAGAAGAGGTGGGTCTCGTGCGGGGACTAGTCTCGAGTGGAACTACTTTTAGAGTGAGGTTATTGTTTCTCTTGTGTGATGAGATTTTTCATAGCAAGTCAGGTAAAAAATTTCTGTAAGAATCTGCCCCCCAACCCCCCATTTCCAGCTCTGTGGGAGAGCGGGGCCACCACCCAGCCCAGCCGCCAGGCCATCAGCAGCCTCCCGTGGCCGAGGCAGGTGCGGCCATCAGGTGTCCTGGCTGCTGGGACTAAGGATAAGTGAAGAGGTGAAAGGCCGAACGTTAATCAGAGTTTCTGGCAAAGCCGCGTGCGTCGTGGGAACTTGAACACCAGCTTCTACGCCTCTAAGAGTCTCCATCTGGAACACTTTCCACTTAAGGCTTTTTATAAGTCTGATTCCAGCAGTGACAGGTATGTGTTGTTTTAAATCCACTAGCCATGCTCAAAAAAAATATCGTTCATGTTTTAATTTTATACAATGGCTAGCAGGCACCTTAGTAACCAGCCAGAAATCAATTTCAACCACCATCAACCCCTAAACTACAGTACCAGGATGGCTGGCTAAAGAAAGGAAACAGACTGGCTGTGGTCTGACGCGTGCCCAGTACAAGGTGTCTGGCTGACTTTGTCCTACATAAGGCTAACATTAGTGAACTAAGAACAGCGTCGTGTGGTGGCCGTGCCTGGCCTTCAGGAGCACCCCTCCCCGATGCGCTGGCAGGAGCGCCCCACCTTCCGGTCCAGTTTCACCATTTTCATGATGGCTTCCTCTCGGCCGCGGCCCATGTGGTCGAACGTACAGTCATGCTGCTCGGGGAGGCGGTGCAGCATGCAGAACACGTAGCCTGCAGTGGGGAAGAAGCAGAGGAGACAGTCACAGCAGGGCCTCCTGCTGCTGAAGAGTTTAATACAACACCTTGTAACCCACCAGAGGGCCACACCACATCCCACAGCTGCTCAAGCCCCAACGTACTCAGAACCCTGCAGGGCTGGACCTGGAGTGATCCTTTCTCTTGGAACCTAGTGGGCTGTGACCTCCTGCCCCCAGCCACCTTTCGGGCAGGGTGCACAGAGCTGCCAGCTCGGCACTTGCCTCCACCACAGTCCTGTTTCTAGCCACTATTTCTAGGACGCACAGAGGGAGGAGAAATGATATTACGGCTTATGTTACATTCTACCTCCTGTACCACCAGGCCTGAGGGGATGGTGGGGTGATCAAACCACAACCTGCAAGGGAGTGAGGGCTCGAAAAGGAAAACGCATTCCTCCTTCAAGTTCTAGAGAGGGGAACACAACCAGAGGAGAGGAGCTGCCATCTCTAAGCAGCTTGCTGCTTGACCAACTCCCTGACTGGCAGGTTGGCTGAAGCCCCACTTAGGGCCTCCCCCTTATCTTGCCCTTTCAGATATGAAGACGGCTGGGGGAGAAGTCTAAGGGAGATACTGGTCTGGCAACTAAGAGAAAGACTGGTGAGACCATTAAACGGGACAGGAGAGGCCATGGAGCAGGGAGGTGGTACAGAGGAAGTCTCTCTGGTGGGAGGAGAGAGGAGAGGTGCTCAAGGGGTCCTGAGACATCAGAGTGCAGCCTGCTCCCTCACAGCTTCCAGGCTAGCTTCTAGAAAGGCGAGAAGGCCCAGGAGGGCAGGTATGGCAGCACGGGCTGATCCCCACCACCTTCCCCCTCCTGCTGGCCACACATCTCCAAAGAGCAAGCCTCCAAGTGAACCCGAACGTGTTCCCGACCTGCTCTCCCCGGCCCCCCCCCTCGGGACCAACACGACGGCTTCTTGATTTTAAGCCCAGATCCAGGAAACACAATGAGTGGCCACCCCTGGCTAACTGTGACCCCTACAGCCTGATTTTTTTTTTTCTCCCAGAAATGTGGAGACGATGCTTTTAGAAGGATAGTAGAGCCAGGCATGGTGGTACACACTTGTAATCCCAGTACTTGGTTCGCAGCCAGCCTCAGCTACTTAGTGAGCCCCTGTTTCAAAATAAAGAATAAAAAACAGGGCTGGGGTTGTAGCTCAGAGGTAGAATGCCCCTGGGGTTCCATCCCTGGTACCACAAAAAGAAAAAGGGGGGCGGTAGTGGTGGTGTCTTCAAAGGCCGCAAGCACACGGATGTCACTCATGTGCTGCTCGGAAGCCCGAGCTGGGGCTGTGAGGGCGAGTGCCTCCCGCCTGGAGGCCTGAGCAACCTGGGCCATCCACCGCTCCAGGAGACACATCACTGACTGCTTCCCAGGGAGAGCGAGGCACTATATTTGACTCTAAATCAGGGTTGGGTTTAAGGAAAAGAAGAGAGATGAAAATTTTGTTTCTGGAGAAGCTAAGCTCCCACTTGGTCCAAAAGCCAAGATTGGTGAGCACATACGTGATAGTCACTGGTAAGCTCACTACTGGAAGGCACTGGACACAAGTTGTCTTCTCCTGAGGGACTTCACGCAGTGTGTGTGTGGCCTCTCGACGCACCCCCATCAACAAGGAAAACCCAGCTGGTGCGGGGGAACTTGCTGCCAGATTAGAAACCAGTGAGATGGCAGTAGGTTGTGACTGTAGACAATTCTGCCACCAAATCCTGACATATTCCTGTATCTGCATCTACCACAAGGGGCAGGGCACACTGCCCTGTCCTTTCCTTCAAGACCCTAGGATGAGTCCAGAGAAGGTCTCAGGGGCTTTTCTCCTTCTGGGGAATGGCACTGGCTGAAAAAAAGCAGCAGGAAATGGATCCCCACCGGAATTACTGGGCTCAGCTTAACAGGTGAAAAGTCCTATGACATAGACTAAGCTGCAGAGGTCACATGCTGGAACTTGTCCCCTGCGCTGAGCACGTGTGGCCCACCAACAGCAGCCAGCATGCCTGCGCGTGCCGTCCTGTCCATGGGGACAGGAGGAAGGCAGGAAGGACCAGACGCTGGGTGTGGTTTGTCTGCTGTCTCGATACCTATGTGGGTGTCAGGACCTCACATCACTCTCTGGAGACCAGGCTGTGTCCGTGTTCGAGACTGTTCCTAACTTCAGTGACAACAGTCTTAGACTGCAAAGGTATTTACAGCTTTCAAAGTCAGAGCAGGCCAAAGAAGATGGCATCCAGGAGGGACAAAAACAACGAACACAGGACTGATGGGTAGAGCAAGATGCCCAGGGAATCATGTAATTCATAAGTTACATACGAGAATCAAATCTGTTCACTCACACACTTGGCCCCATATCTATACTTACCTCGTGCCCCATTGTTCAACAGCATGTAATTTTAAAAACAATTTCAATTTCTGCTTACTATATATACACAGCATACAGTGCTCTGAAGGGATAAGGAGTGGGGAATATGATTAAAAGATTGCTCACCCCCCTCCCCCCAAGAAAAGAGGGGAAAGTAGCCAGGCAGTAGTCCAGGCAGCTGAGGTTTAGCCTCAGCCCTTCCCCGCTGAGCCACGCCGCTGGCTGCCTGGCTCCTTGCCACCTGGCCCAGGCGGAAGCCTCGGAGCTCCCTAAGGCGGCCTGAGCTGCTTTCGGTGAGTCTGCACCTAGTGCTCCGGAGCTCCTGGGGCATCTCTTGGCTTGCTGGCACTGAAGAGCAATTGGCTCCACGCCCTTGATTAAGACGGGAGGGTGAGGAGACAGCTCTCTACGCAAGTGCTCTGCTCCGTGACCTGCCGTTCCCGGCCTCTCGCCTGGACAGGCGGCACAACCGCGGCAGGCTGTCACTCCTTGGATCTGGGCTGAAGGGTCTCCGGGGGCTCTGGTAGCTCCACCCCCAACCCGAGAGGACAGTGAGTACAGCGGCATCAGGAGGCGTGCTGGCCCCGGGCAATGCCCACCTGTGGCCACGGGCAGCAGGAGAGCAGCAGCTGCCCGACTCTGCCACTTCCAGAGGCGCAAGATTTTGCAGCACAAACCTCAGTCCAGAGAGAAGCCACACAGAAGGGGAATGCAGGCAACCGCTTTCAGGTCACTTGCCTTGGACAGAGAGACCTGGGGGCTCCTCGGGGGGAGAGGCCACTCACGGGTGTCAAATGGGCACCTCTGGGCCCAGCTCTCCTAACGCAGACATGTGCCACAGAGAAGGAAGATGCCCAACCCACGGGCCTTGGAGACACATTCACAAGCACATCTACCTTAGACTCATGGAAATCTGACGAATTTCCAAAAACCCTGGAGACCAAAGATCTGACCTCACCCGAGGGCTTTTACAGTCAACATTCCCACTCACCTCCAACCTCTAACGCTCACCTGTGCCTACATGGTGGGAGGTGGGTTCTGCCTAGATCTGCATCAACCTACGGCAGCCTGTGGAAAGGCGGTCATCAGGCACGGTGCCACGATACCCCACACCTTACTAGATCTGTGTGGTGCAAGCCGGAATATACTTCCTTTTTTTTTTTTTTT
>PVLC010031348.1:0-18833 GCA_004027655.1 Graphiurus murinus
CCAGCCCTATTTTATTTTTATTTCTTAAAATTTTTATATTTATTTATTTATGTATTTATTTTTCAGTACTGGGGATTGAACTCAGGGGAATTCTACCTCCAAGCTATACCTTCAGCCCTATTTTTTATTCTTTATTTTGAAACAGGGTCTCACTAAGTTGCAGAGTGCCTCACTAGGTAGCTGAGGTTGGCCGAGAATCCGGATCCTCCGGTCTCAGCCTCCCAAATGCTGGGATTACAAGCATGCACCACCACGCCCGGCTTCCTATTTTTCATTCTTTATTTTGAAACAGGATCTCATTAAGTTGTGGAGGGTCTTACAAGTTGCCGAGGCTGGCTGCGAACCTGTGAGCCTCCTGTCTCAGCCTCCCAAGTACTGGGATTACAAGCACCCCACCCCACCTGGCCTTATTTTTATTTTGAAACCATGTCTCACTAAGTTGCTGAGAGTCTCACTCACTACTTGCTAAGGCTGTTCTCAAACCTGCAATCCTCCTGACTCAGCCTCCCAAATACTGAGATTACAGATGTGTGCCACCACCCCCAACAGGAATGACATTTTAAAAAACAAATACTTCCCATGACTTGAGCCCAGCTCCCCTAACTGACTTATTTTCTGGTTTCCTTGTAGCAAAGAGAATGTCCCCTGGCTGCTACATTTAAGAGAGTGCTGTGAGAGAGGATGGTCTGCCAACTACCTTGAGAAAAATTCCAGAAGAGCAATTCCTTGCTGATAGTTCTTCAACATGGTCCTCAATATGGTTAGCCATGAAATGTGGCTCTTTTAGTAGATGCATCCCAACTTTATCAATTGATAGAAAATGAACTGATGTTTACTAAACTCACAAGTGACTGAATAATAATTTGTTAACAATCATGGATGTTAAGGGGTATGCTTTCTTGGAGAACAAAGAATTCTGTCCTTTTTTTTTTTTTTTTTTTTTTTTTTTGCAGTATCGGGGATTGAACCCAGGGGCATTCTACCTCCAAGCTATACCCCTAGCCCTATTTTTTATTCTTTATTTTTAAACAGGGTCTCACTAAGTTGTGGAGGGCCTCACTAAATAGCTGAGGCTGGCCATGAACCCAGATCCTCCCGGATCCTCAGCCTCCCAAATACTGGAATTACAAACATGTGCCACCATGCCTGGCTTGTCCTATTTTCAAAAACATTTTTTAAAAAATCTGTTATAGTATGCTTTCTTCAAACTAATCAACCTGCTTAGTTAGTGTTTTGTGTGTGTGTGTGTGTGTGTGTGTGTGTGTGTGTGTGTGTATGTGTGGATTGTCATAAACAGAGAAGATAGGTCTCTTTCATTGAAGCTAGATGAGAGATTTCCAGAACCTCTTGTCTCCCTTTTCTGTCCTTCCACAAGATGTCCCTTAAGAGGGCTGCTTAGAATTCTGAGATCTTCAGGAAATGTAATTTAACAACAACTCATCTACACATTTGTTTGGTGAGTATACACCTGACCCAAATGCAAGTCCTTGGAAACATCAGGAGGGCTTTTCCAGTTCTGCGTTATCACGTACCTCTCTGAAATAAGAGAATAGACAGTCCTGACACAATCCTTCTGCCTTCAACAGCGCTAGACAGCCCTCGACTGGTATGTTAGTCAGGTTATTATCACTGTGAACAAAATGCCTGACACAAACAACTTAGAGGAGGGAAGATTTATTTTGACTCGTGGTATCAGAGATTTCTCTGTTACCTGGTTTGGAGGCCCATGGCTCTGAGCCTGCAGCGAGGCGGAGCATCTTGGCAGAAGGGTATGGTGGTGCAAAGCTGCTCACCAGCCAGGAAGCAGAGAGAGAGGAGGGGCCGGGAGTGAGATGTATTCCCCAAGGGTATACCTGTAGGGACCTACTCCTCCCGCCATTCCCTGCCTGCTTACAGTTTTCACCACCTCCCCAAAGTCTATCCGACTAGCAGACTAATCACAGATCAAATAGATTAATCGCTGGTGAAGTTAGACACCTCGTGATCCAGTCCCTTCCTAAAAGCCCCCCTTCTGAACAGTGCTGCCCTGGGGACCAGCCTTCAATACAGACATTTCAGATCCAACCGTAAGAGCTGGCAAACGGCTTGCTGAAAACAAAACAAAATAGCTCTGGTCTATAGTAGTCACCATTTTCTGTATACTCCCACCATGGGTTATTTCAGCCGCCAACGATAGCTCACAAAATTCCTGAATAGTTGTCAGTTCTGGTAAACCTGTACTGGCCAACTCTGGCGCAACAATGTCGTGCCTCACTGATTCTATTATATGTGTGCTCCATGCAGAACACAACCTATTGTTTCTTCTGTATTTGTTCATACACTTGGTTTATAATAGAGCTTATAAGACTACAACCTTCTTTGGGGATGCTCCTATCTTGATAATATATCTCAATCACTTTTAGAAGATTTAGGGGTTTTCTGAAACTCTAATAATCACTTATCTCCAAACCATCTCTAGATGGTTTCTGTAAAAGGTAAATAGACTTGTCATGTGTTAATTGATACTGACTTTGTTCAGAGAACAGTCAAATTCCCCAAACCCCACTATTTGCTGACAATGGTGATTCCTGAAAAATGATGGACTCCTTTTGGCCTAGTGATGATTTCATGCCTTACATCCCTATTCCTCCCTTATTAACCATGGCACTGTTTATCCTTAGAAGCCAGATATTCGGTTTTTAACAAATGCTGTATTCATATAACCACGGAAGAATTAGACCTAAACAAATAATTGGGCTCTCTTGCCCAGATAATTTCCCTCACCTGTCTTCTCCCTCGAATCCCTTACTTTCCTAAATAAAACTCCTGCCTTTGTCCCTGAAAACAAACAAACAAACAAACAAACAAACAATTGGGCAAGCCTAGAATGTCTGTTTATCATCCAGTCCCCTAGTTCATACTGAGGGCATGGGTGATCACTTCTGCTTTCTATAATAAAGTAACTCTTGGTTCAGGGTTTTTGTGTTGTTTGTTTATTTATTAGAACTGAGGATTGAACTCAGGGGCATTCTTCCTCTAAGCTACATCCCTAGCCCTTTTTATTTATTTATTTTTTGTTTGTTTTGAAACAAGTTCTTACTAGGCTGCTGAGAGTCTCTCTAAATTGCTGAGGTTGGTCTCAAACCTGTGATCCTTCTGTCAGCCTCCCAAGTACTGGGATTTGACAGGTGTGTACTACCACGCCTGGCCCTGGTTCAGGTTTTCAAAGACTCATATGCAGACATAGTAGTGCACACCTGTAATCCCAGTACTTGGGAGGCTGAGACAGGAGGATCACAAGTTCAAGGCTAGCCTGGGCAACTGAACAAGACCCTGTTTCAAAATAAAAAAAAATAAAATAAGGCTGGGGGTGTAGCTCAGTGGAGAATGCCCCTGGGTTCAGTTCTCAGTATCACACACACACAAAACAATCTAGTAAAGTCAGTTGCCATCTCCTGTAGAATCCCAGTGCTATGTTTTAGATCTGACATGTTCCCCAAAGGTTCCTGTGTTACAGGCTTGGTCCCCAGGGCAGCAATGTCCAGACCTGGGGGGGGGGGGCGGTTGGGGAAGTGATTATATCCTGAGGGCTCTAACTTCATCAATGGGTTAATTCATTGATGGATTCACAGCCAAACAGTTTATTATAAGGTATGGAAACTATAGGAGCTTATGGGCATGCCCTCAGCAATTATGTCTTGTTCCCAGTCCCTGTCTCTCTCTCTTCTTCCAGGCCACGGCGAAGTAAAAAGCTATCCTCTGCCACACCCCTCCACCATGATGTTTCTGTCTTGCCACAGACCTAAAAGCAATGCAGTCAGGTGACCACAGACTGAAGCCTCTAAAATCCTGAGCCAAAATAAACCTTTACTTCCTTAAGTTGTTTTTCTTGGATATTTTGTTACAATGTTAGAGAGCTGACAAACAGACATAGGTACTGTAAGCTATGTTTATTTATTTCCTAAACAATCATAACTAGCATTAGTCGCTGATACTGTAACCTCTTGGTAAATACAAAGTCAATAGGCACAAACAGGAAGTAGAAGAGTCAAGAAAGGTTTATTACCTTCAGCAAGCAAGGAGGGAACTAGGGATAATTTTCAAAGCAGTGTCTCTTCCCAGAGAAAGCAAGCAAGGCACTTTCATTGGGAAAGCATGCATATTCCTTTAGGAAAGACTCACCATCCCCTGTAGAGGGCATGTTCCTGAGCATGTGCAATTCAAGGTCATTCCTCTAGAATGTGGTATGCTCAAAAAATGGCAGGCAGGAATGCCTCTTAGGTGGATCATTTAGCATTTTAGTAAGATTATAGTGGAGCAAAGTTTACTCACCATCACCAAAAGAGAGTCTGGGTAGCTTTGGCTAATTTAAACTGGTTCCTGTGGTTTTCTCTGGAGGGCCTCATCTGAAACAAAAGAACAACCTAAAAGGTTAACCATCATTTTAAGGGGCAACAGCTCTTTCCCAATGAATAAAGGAGCTTGCCACTAAAACTAGCTGCCTAGTGGCTAACAATATATCAATAAAACTCAGAATAACTGCTTGTCCCAAAATATCTCCACTGCAGGTACATCTGAAATTCTTAGCCTAGAAGTCCCTTGTTTCAGGTAAATTACAACTCTCCAAAGAAATTTATAGACATGAAATTTTTAACCCATGAAGGGTATGCCTTAGCAGTTATAAATGCAACTTTATATATTTATGAGTTCAATGAAAAGGAAACAGGCCACAGAAGAAATATGATTGTGAAAGAGTGGTTCAGAGCTTGATCAAATGCTGTGTACATGCTCTGAACAAAGAGATGCACAGAGAGCTTGGAAAATGAGTTGGCTGAGACAGGAGGCTTGCAGATTTTGAGGCCAGCCTCAGCAACTTGGTGAGATTTGGTTTCAAAATTAGAAATAAGAGGAGCTAGAAGCTGGGTGTGGTGGCGTACGCTTGTAATCCCAGCATTTGGGAGGCTGAGACTGGAGGATCTGGGTTCTTGGCCAGCCTCAGCTACATAATGAGGCATTCCGCAACTTAGTGAGACCCTATTTCAAAATAAAGAATAAAAAATAGGACTGGGGGTATAGCTCAGAGGTAGAATGCCTCCAAGTTCAATCCCCATACCGCAAAAAAAAAGAAAAAGAAAAAGAAATAAGAAGGGCTAGAGACATAGCAAAGAGGTAAAATGCACCTGGGTTCAATCCCCAGTACCACAAAAAATAAATGAATAAAGAGATTCAAAGTTCACAGTGATAGGTGGTAAAAGAGCAGACAACAGATTTTAATGCTGTGACCTTTCTTTTTTGGTTCTAGCAGATACATGATTCCAGAAAAAAAAAAAAAAAAAAAAGTGTTCTTTGTTGTAACTAAAGTGCTTTAAATTCTTTTGGCACTGCAGTTGAAACTAAAAAGTGTACAAGAACACGATGAAGATGAACCAGCCCAGTCCAGAGCCCTTTCCTCCATGAATTAGCAGCAATTGTGAGTGTTAGTCAACAGAATACTCCTGAAAGGTTACCAGTATATGATAGAATCAGGTATCGCTAACAGTTACAGGAAGATGAAAGGAGCCAGTAGCTAATGGGAAGAGGAATTTGAGCCCAGGCATGGTGCCTGAAGCAAATGGAAAGCCAAAACAGTGTTTGCAAAATTGATCTTTCCAGTCAATCTTTTGGATGACTCCTTTTTGCCAAGAAGAGTTTAATCCAATTAGGAAAAGACTGCAGGGAAAAGGCATGTGCAACCTTGAGCCTGGCAAGGCGTCCTTAGCAGTAACCTAGTTATTTTGAGAATCATCATAATTCACTTAATGTAGTGCCTCAGCCCATCATGGATATGACCCCCCAAACTCAAAGGAATGCTCTGCCCCAATCTTGTGTTTCTGTATGCAACTTTCCACTAATCTCACCGCTGCCCCCTATACAAGCCCTCCCAATTTCTACTACCTCTCTACTCATAGGCACAGTCTGGACAGCCTGTCACATCCCTCCTAAGCTCTTCTTTCTGCACTGGTTTAGCACATTATGCAGAACAAACCTCAGGTGCACCCTGCATGGTTTAATTAACTGCTGGTAGAGCAGCCCCTGCTAGACAGACTCTTATAGTGGTGTCAGCACTGTGGGCTAGACCCTGGGAAGTTCTCATTGTATATGTGAAGAAATCGAGACTCAGAGAAGGCAAGCAACTTACAGTCACATGGCAAAAAAGAACAACAAGCCAGAAGCAGTGGTGCATGCTTATAATACCAGTACCTGGGAAGCTTAGATAGGAGGATTGCAGGTTCAAGGCCAGCCTCCATAACTTAGCGAGGCCCTCAGCATCTTAACAAGACTCTGTTTCAAAGTAAAAAAAATAAAATAGGGATAGGGATAGGGGTGTAGCTTGGATTAGAACGACCCTGGGTTCAATAACTATTGCCTAAATAAATAAATAAATAAATAAATAAATAAATAAATAAATGCAAAAAAGAATAACAATAATAATCATTATTCATTAAGTATTTCCACTTGCTGAATCTGTACTGCATAATTTACATGCATTATCTTAGAATCAGAAACCTAAGCTCCGGTTTGTGTGTGAGGACTGGGGGGGCACTAGGGATTGAACCCAGGGGCAGTCTACCACTGAGTTTACACCTCCAGCCCTATTTTGTTTTTTATTTTGAAAGGGTCTTACTAAGTCACCAAGTACTGGCCTTGAACCTGCAATCCTTCTGCCTCAACCTCCCAAGTACTGTAATTACAGGCGTGCACCATAGCACCCAGGTTCAACTCTGGTTTTCATGCTTTTTTCCATTATGTAAATTGAAGGAGTTCAGGCAAAGGAAAGATCCTCTAAAAGGAATTCAATTGTCACCAATACCCTTCTTGGGTGTTGCATCAGCCAGAGAGTATTAACTCAACACAAAAGAGAAAACAACATACCCAGACAAACTTTGCCAAAAACTGCAATCTATTCTTCTGAGGGTTCATTCACACACACACCCCCGCAAATGACTTACCTTCCCCCAAATTGCCTACATCCTTTCTACCATCTCCTGTAAGAAGAAGATATTTAGCTGCTAGATCTCATGAAGTTTGGGGGCATTTTCTTTCATGTGATGTTCCTGCACAGATGACAAATGTGTATACATTCACAGGTATGATGGTGCACACCAATACTTAAGTGGTTGAGACAGGAGGATCACAGGTTTGAGACCAGCCTCAGCAACTTAGTGAGACCCTGTTTCCAAATAAAAAATAAAATAGGGTTGGAGGTCTAGCCCAAAGGTAGAAGGTCCCTGGGTTCCATCCCTAGTACCACAATAACAACAAAAAAATTATATACCTTTTCTCTTGTCAATCTGCCTATTACCAGTTTATTTCATAGACTCAGTTATCAAACTTTCAGCAGGTAGAAGGAAAGTCCTCCCCTACAAAACCAAAATCACAGTCAGTTTAAAAAGTCCCCGAGTACAAGCCAATATAAAACAGTGTTAGGAGCATAGCAGCTTTAAAAACTGGAAACCACACAAATGTCCATCAGCAATTGAGTGGTTAAACAAATTATGGTATATCCATACAATAGAAGATTACCCACATGTTATAGTAAGGCATAAAATGTCCCCTAAAGAGCTCATTTATTAATATTCAGGGTTGATATAGTAGAGTCATAAGGGTTGTAATCCCAGCAGTGGATAAATCCATTGTAATGTAGGCCTGTAGAGTGTGGCTGGAGGAAGTGGCCCCTGGGGTTGTGGCCTCAGAAATTATATATATATATGGTTCCTCCTTCCTCGGCTCACTCTCTTGTTACGGGCCTCTGTGATGTAAGGAGCACAGCCCATGTGCTCTCCCTCTTTCATCTCCTGCTGCCACACCCCAAGATCCACAGTCCCCAGTGTCACATAACGCTGAACTGAACCTGAAGCCATAAGAAAATAAATCTTCTTTCCTCTAAGTTACATGGTCAGTCTTTAGATTATAGCTGCAAGAATGCTAACAGATACACCATAAAGGAACATACTACTGAAACACACAACATAAAAAAGTATCAAAAGTATTATGCTAAGCAAAAGAAGCCAGAGACAAGAGAGTTCATATTATTTGATTCCAGTTATATGAAGTTCTAGAGACACAAATCTGTTCTATAGTGACAGAATGCAGTAGTGATTGCCTAAGGCTGGAATAGAGGTAGGAAATGATTAACTGAACAGGGCAGAAGGAATTTTTTTTTTTTTTATTTATTAAGGTATACGGTCTCATTATGTTGCCCAGCTGGTCTCGACTTCCTGAGCTCAAGCAATCCTCTTGCCTTATCCTCCCAAGTAGCTAAGACTACAGGTGAATGCCACTGAGCTCAACTAAGCCCAACTAGGAGGAAAGTTTTTGAGGTAAGGTAAATGCTCTGTATAGTAATTGTGATGAATATGCAGGTATATACATTTATTAAGACTCATTTAACTAAATGGGCACTCATTTAAAATGAGCACATTTCATTGTATGTAAATCATCAGATTTTTTAAAAAGTCACTAGTAAATGAAGAAAAATACATAAGGAAGAGAAGGAGAAGAAGAAGAAGAAGAAGAAGAAGAAGAAGAAGAAGAAGAAGAAGCAGCTAATTGCCAAGAGTGGTTAGAAAGGTTTCGACAAAGAAGGTAATAAACAATTGGTTTGTTAAGCAAGAACAGGAAGTTACAAAAGGGGAGAAGAAAACGGGGTGGGAGGGGATAGAATGTAGAGTGTTGCAGATAAAGGGCACAGGATAAACAAATGAACAGGAAGTTGTGACTAGGAGTATCATCAGGAAAGGACTTTACAATCATGAAAAGGAGCACCCTCTAAGGACAGCTTATTTTCAAGTAGGGGGACCAAAAAACATTGATGTGATGAAAATGGCTCAGAGGGCAAGCTGCTGGTCATGTGGATGCTCCTATTTGGGGTTCCTAGAATTATGCCTGTAGCCCCATAGTTCCCTTAGTAAGTCTTGAGCTAGTAATTTGTATATATCCATTGCCTCTGTCACAGGAGAAGGGTTGATTCCATGAAAGGTCCAAGGAATTCCCAGAGAGGAGAACTCAACTCAGGACTGGTGGGGCCTTGGCTTATATGAAGGAGGAAAACTTCAGCATGTGCCAGATATCAACAGGGGTTTTTTTAGGCAAGAAAAGGATACAGATTCAAGGATGAATGCAAGCTTTATGGAGAGAGACACATTTTGGATTTTGGGAAGCCGTGGCTCTTCTTTTAAAGGAAACTTGGTGAGAGTGGTTATGGGAAGATATATGAGGATGACATCAGTCTGGTGATCTCACAATTTATAGTGGCCTTATCAGTCACTTCCCCGATCCTTAGGAGGATCATGGTCTTCATCATCTCATCGATAGACAGGCTGGAAAGTCCCCTACATTACAAGTTTCTCAAAATATCATCTGTCTTGTTAACATAGGGTAATTATAGGTTGGGGAGGGTTATTTCCTTTTATTTTTCTTTTCTTGACTAACTTTAAGATTTACAGATTTCCTAGGAATTTGAGAGAGACAGGCCTGAGAGAGAGAGAACTGGTTTGGGAAGTAAGAGGAAATTTAGTACCAGGCTTTTATGTTAAAGTTTTATTTTACATCTCCTTCCTTTCTACCCCCCCCCCTTTTTTTTTTTTTTTTTTTTTTTGCAGTACTGGGGATTAAACCCAGGGGGCATTCTACCCTCTGAGCTACACCTCCATCACTATTTCATTTTTATTTTGAAACAGAGTCTCACTAGGTTGCTGAGAATCTTTCTACTTGCTGAGGCTGTCCTCGAACCTATGATCCTCCTGTCTCAGCCTCCCAAGTACTAGGATTACAGGCATGTGCTATGCTTTACCTTATTGTTCTGACATCCCTGGTTCTACAAGAACGTCACCATTTCTTTTTTCAGGACTGGGGATTGAACCCAAGCTACACCCCCAACCCCCAGCCCTATTTTTTATTCTTTATTTTGAAACAGGGACTCATTAAGTTGCTGAGGGCCTCACTAAGTATCTGAGACTGGCGGCGAACCTGGGTCCTCTGGTCTCAGCCTACCAAGTACTGGGATTATAAGCATGTGCCACCACGCCTGGCTGAATGTCACCATTTCTAAGCAGGCTAAGAACAATAAGGTAAAGCACAGCAGACCCTTCCAACACACAGTGTTCCTACTGTGAAGAGGGCCCACGGGAAAACAAGCTAGGCGTGCTGTCAGAAGAACTTAGGCATTATTTCCACATGGTAACAGCTGTTTTCTCTCTGAGGATTTTTTTTTTTTTTTTTTTTTTTTTTTTTTTTTGCAGTACTGGGGGTTGAACTCAGGGGCATTCTACCGCCGAGCTATACCCCCAGCCCTTTTTTTTATTCTTTATTTTGAAACCAAGTCTCACTAAGTTGCGGAATGTCTCACTAGGTAGCTGAGGCTGGCCGCGAACCGGGATCCTCCGGTCTCAGCCTCCCGAATGTGAGATTACAGTGCGCCACCACGCCCGGCTCTCTGAGGTTATTAATTGGGATCTCCAGAGAACTTTCTCTGGAACAAAACTGATCAAAACAGTTTCACAAGATCATTTTTTTTAAATGAACTCACCAAATAATTTTCCATTTCATGATTTACTTTTAAAACCTCATAATTAGGAAAGAAATTAATAAAAGGCAAATTTAGCCTCCCCCCATGTTATTAACACTTTAGAAATAGAAAGTTAAGAGTATAGAGATCTGTCATTGTAAAACTTAGGGTCTGTGGATAGGAAAGTGCTGTTTGAGCCGGGTGTGGTGGCGCACGCTTGTAATCCCATCATTCGGGAGGCTGAGACCGGAGGATCCGGGTTCGCGGCCAGCCTCAGCTACCTAGTGAGGCACTCCGCAACTTAGTGAGACTCGGCTTCAAAATAAAGAAAAAAAAAATAGGGCTGGGGGTATAGCTCGGAGGTAGAATGCCCCTGAGTTCAATACCCAGTACCGCAAAAAACAAACAAACAAACAAACAAAAAACAAACAAGAAAAGTGCTGTTTGGGTGTTTTTTTAAAAGGAGGTCTTTTGCAAATATAGTTGATTGTGTGTGTGTGTGTGTGTGTGTGTGTGTGTGTGTGTGTGTGTGTGTGTGTTTTACTGGAGATTGAACTTTGAACCCAAGGGTGTTCTACCTATGAGCTACATCCCCAGTCCTATTTTATTTTTTATTTTGAAACAGGGTCTCACTAAGTTGCAGAGGTTGGCTGGAACCTGCAATCCTCCAGTCTCAGCCTCCCAAGTCCTGGGTTTGCAGGTATGCACCACCAGGCCTGGCTTACGTTTTGAGGTTACTGAATACTGACCTTGCACTTGACCCAGACTGGAGGTCAGCAAATTATAAACTGCAGGCTAACTCCAGTCCACTGTCTGGATGTCAGATCTTAAAAACATATATTCTTGTTGCTATTTCAGTATCATCATAGCCAGCTTTTTTTGTTGTTTCTTTTTCTTTTTCGGGGGTGGGGGGACAAATTGATAGGCTTAACTTTCTGGCTAACTAATGTTGATACGTAGAAGTATATTTATTTGCATATGGCCCAGAGTGAGCTTCGGATCCAGCCTAAGATGATTTTTTATGTTTTGAAATGATCGGAGGGAAAAAGAAAAACATGAATATTTCATGGCACATCAAAATTGCATGTGAAATTCAAATTGCAGTGTCCATAAAGTTTTATTGGAACTTCACTATTGCCATTCACGTACATACTGTCTGTGTCAGTATTTGTGCTACATCAGCAGTGGAATTATTGCAACAGAGACCACATAACTTACAAAACCTAAGGTACTTATGATCTGTCCCTTAACAGAAAAACTTTTACCACACCTCTCCTGATGAATCACAACAGGCAAGACCCTTTGCCTCACAGAATTTAACAAGACAACACCTCATTTAAATCTTACCACAAGTATGGGAAAGGAGGTATGAGATTATTATCATCTCCATAAGGCACCTGGGGTACAAGGCAGTTGAAAATCAGGTAACTGGGGGAGGCAGGGTGCGCTGCTCACTCCAGACCCCATGCACACCCCGCCCCCATCAGAGCTAGCTAGTTAGGAAGTTAAGCTCTTTATTTAATGGTACTGGGTATTAAATCCAGGGGCATTCTAACTCTAAATTATACCCCCAGCCCTATTTTATTTTTCATTTTGAAGCAGGTTCTTGCTAAATTGCTGACCTCAAGCCTGTGATACTCTTGTCTCAGCCTCCCAAGTACTGATATTACAGGCATGCCCCACTGTGTCTACTTTAAGATCTTTAAATTGAGTGTGTATGTAGCGGGGGAGGTGAGTGGGAGGCTGATTTTGAAGAAAGTGACTAGTAATGAAGATATTGTTTTGTTGCTTTTGGACAGTTTTAGATTGACAGAAAAATTAGGCATCTAGAAGTAGCAAGGCTACTGATACTACTACCCCCAACCTCCACACATTTGCCAGCAGAATTAGCAGCATAGTGTTACATTATTATTAAGAGAGGCCCATACTTCATACTGATTTTCCTAGTTTTTCCCTAATATCCATTTTCTATTCCAGATTTCTATCCAAGATACCATATTGCATTGATCTGTCATGTCTCTTTGGTTCCTCTGGGTGTGACAGTTTTTCAAACTTTCCTTGTCTTCCATGACCTTGACAGTTTTGAGGAGGACTTGTCAAGTCTTGTTTTAGAAATTCCTTCATTTGAATTTGCTTGATGGATTTATGATGAAAAGACAAGGGTTCTGGGATTTGGGAAGAAAGACATCATTTTCATCACATCATATCATAGGCACACGTGATATCAAAGCTCCACATGATTTCAATGGGTTGACATAATGTTTGTTAGGTTTCTCCACAGCAAAGCTAATTACTTTCCCTCTTTTTCCATACGGTGTAATTTGGAAGGAAGTTAAAACATGATGCCCACATTTAAAGGGTATTATGTTTTAGATTTAAAATATCCCCCAGTAGGATGTGGTGGGAAATACATCAAGTGATGTGTCCACATATGAATGTATTACTTTGAATCTCATGGCGATGTATAAGTACAATGCACCAGTAAAAGTATTTTAAAAATTAGTATGTTCCCCAAAGCTTATGAGTTCACCAATGCACCCAGGTTTGAAGACAGGGCATAGCTAGAGGTGGATCTCAGTGGAGAAGGCTGGGGTTGAGCCATGGACTAAAATCTCTAAAACTGTGAGCCAATAAACCTTTCTTCCTCTAAATTGTGCTTGTCATGTGTTTTGGTCATAGGGATGAAAAACTTGACTAAAACAAAGGGTGAGAAGTGCTGGGCTTGGTGATGCACACCTGTAATAAAACAATACCAAAAACAAAGGGTGAAAAGTTATGCTTCCTTCATTTAGAGTGGAGTATCTATATAAATTATTTTTTATTTTTCTTTCCTAGTTATAAATTCACTAAATTGTTTATTTAACTCAGTATAAATTCATGGAATCTGGGTGTGGTGACACACATCTATAATCCTAGTACTTGAGAGGCCAAGACCAAAGGATCTCAGATTTGAGACCAGTACATGGTAACTTAGCAAGACCCTGTTTCAAAATAAAAAGACTAGCCGGGCGTGGTGGCGAATGCTTATAATCCCAGCATTTGGGAGGCTGAGTCCAGAGGATCCGGGTTCGCGGCCAGCTTCAGCTACCTAGTGAGGCACTCCGCAACCTAGTGAGACTCGGTTTCAAAATAAAGAATTAAAAAAAGGGGGGGGGGGCTGGGGGTATAGCTCGGAGGTAGAATGCCCCTGAGTTCAATCCCCAGTACCGCAAAAACAACAACAACAAAATAAAAAGACTAGGGGTGTAACTCAGTGGTACAGCACCCCTGGGTTCAATCACCAGTACCACCAAAAACTGATAATAAAATAAAATAAATTCATGAACATTTGTAACTTGGGTTATATACCAATACTACTTTACTTTGTTGCTCAGTTATTCTAGCTTTGGCTAGTGAAGGCTTTTGTTGGCTCTTGTGCTTCTTTGAAATACCCACCCCCATAAATATGCTTTTCTGTCTGCTTGCTTTTGAGAAATTCTTTCCATTCTGGCACCACAAGAAGCTCTAGGCTCCTCTTGTAATTTCCTATCCCATTTCTATGTATAAGCAACCCTTTCTCCCAGGTGCCTTGGTTCCTTCTGCCATAGAATGGCATTAGAAACCAAAATCTGGATTGGGCGTATGTTGTTGTTGTGAGGATCTTGCTTTCTTGTTTCTTTTGTGCCCTCTCAGTTGACAGAACAAATAAGTATATGTGTATATACTAACTTATATGTGATGGGACAAAAAGGTCCCCCTAAAAGATAACTACCTCAAATCCCTGGGAACCCCTGTGAATGTTGCATTATTTGGGGAAAATGGAATTCACCATTATTTAAAGCCCCTTGAGATGAGGGAATAATATTGGTAGGCCCTAAATACCACCACAAATATCCTTATAAGAGAGACAAAGGAATCAGGTATGCTAGCACACACCTGTAATCCCAGTATTTAGGAAGCTGAGACAGGAAGACTGAAGGTTTGATGCCAGCCTCAGCAATTTGGCAAGACCCTTAGCAATTTAGCGAGACTCTGTTTCAAAAATAAAATAAAATTTTTTTAAAAATAGTACTGGAGGTATGAGAGAGAGAGAGAAAAAAAATGGCAAGAGGAGGCAATAGGACCAGAAGGGCAGAGATTGGAGTGATATAATATAGCCACAAGCCAAGGAATATCTGGAGCCACCAGAGGCTGTGAGAGAGGAAGAGACAAGAAGGAGATTCTCCTCTAGAGCCTTCAGAGGGAGTAAAGCCCTGTTGACATCTTGAATTCAGATTATTGGTCTCCAGATCTGTGAAAGAAAGTTCCTAGGTATTTAATTGTTTTTGTTGTTGTTGTTCGTGTGTGTGTGTGTGTGTGTGTGTGTGTGTGTGTATCCACACCATACTGAGGACTGAACCCAAGAGCACTCTACCTCTGAGCTACATTCCCAGACCAATTTTATTTTGTTTTATTTTTTAGTACTGGGGGTTGAACCCAGAGGCATTCTGCCTCCAAGCTATATCCCTAGCCCAATTTTATTTCTTATTTGGAAACAGGGTCTCACTAGATTGCTGAAAGCCTCCCTAAGTTGCCTCCCTAGGCTGGCTTTAAACCTGTGATCCTCTTGTCTTATCCTCCCAAGTACTGGGATTACAAGGGTGTGCCACTACACCTGGCTCAATTTTATTTTTGAAACAAGGTCTCACTAACTTGCCAAGGCTGGCCTCAAACCTGCAATCCTGCTGTGTCAGCCTTTCAAGTACTGGGACTAGAGGTGTGTACCACCATGCCGGATTAAGTTTCTCTTGTTTGAAGTGCTAGTTGAGGTAATTGTCCAAATTTTTTTTTTTTTTGCGGTACTGGGGATTGAACTCAGCGGCATTCTACCTCCGAGCTACACCCCCAGCCCTATTTTTTTATTCTTTTTATTTTGAAACCGAGTCTCACTAAGTTGCGGAGTGCCTCACTAGGTAGCTGAGGCTGGCCGCGAACCCGGATCCTCCGGTCTCAGCCTCCCGAATGCTGGGATTACAAGCGTGCGCCACCACGCCCGGCTCAAAATTTAAATCTGTTTTTTGAAGCATCCAGTTGCCACAGTAAAGTATGACAGAATTTGGCAATAGGAAGTGGATCCTGTTGTAACAAATATCTAAAAATATGGAAATGGCCTTTGAATTGGATAATGCATATAAAGGCTAGGGAATTTGAGGCACATGATAAAAAGAATTTTTAGACTTTCTTGAGCAGATTTGGTAGAAGTAGGGATGCTAGCAGCTTTGCCAATGAGAGCCCAGATGGAAATGAGGAAACTGAAAAAGATGATCCTTAGTAAGGTGTCACAAAATCTGGATGGACTGTGGCCTGTGTTTGTTTGGAAAGCCAAACTTAAATGTTTAATTGGGAGACTTGTGAGCAAAATCTGTTCAGCCTAGTTTCTCCTTGAATATGTAACCTACTATCTCCTCCTCCTCCTCCTCCTCCTCCTCCTCCTTCTCTTCTTCTTCTTCTTCTTCTTCTTCTTCTTCTTCTTCTTCTTCTTCTTCTTCTTCTTCTTCTTCTTCTTCTTCTTCTGTAGTTCCAGGAGCATTCTATCTCTGAGCTATACTCTCAGCCCTATTGTATCTTTTTTATTTTGGAACAAGGTCTCCCTAAGTTGTGGAGGGCCTCACAAAATTGCTGAGGCTGGCTTTGAACCTGCAATCCTCCTGTCTCAGCCTCCCAAGTACTGGGATTACAAGCATATGCCACCAGGCTAGGCTCAGCCTCATTTTTCTTACTGGTTATAGTATGCAAGAGGAAAGAGATAAATCCAAGAAAGATTTGATAAGCACTAGATAATTTAAGAGGCTCTCAGCCCATCCAGATTATTTTTAAAAGGCTGAAATTAGATTTACTGTTGGAAAAGCATACTCTGGAAAGAAGCCCAATAATATAGATTAGACATCCTTTTGCTAAAGAGATTATGCATGCTAATGGAATTGAAGTCAGAATACTATAGTGATATCCATGTTTATAACAGCCCAATTTACCGTAGATAAATTATGGAACCAAACTAGGTGTCCATCAACAGATGAATAAATTATGAAATTGTGCTGTATATATGCGTGTATGTATATATGTATATATATATACATATATGTATATACCCACACACACACATACAATGGAATTTTACTCAGCCATAAAGAAAAACAAAAGTATGCCATTTGCAGGACAATGGATGGAACTAGAGAATATTATACTGAGACTAGCCAGTCTTAGAAAGCAAAGGCTCATATATTTTCTCTCATATGTGGAAGCTAGGGAGAAACCGGGAAATAAATGAGACTTCAGATAAATGAGGAGAGAGACCAGTTGGGTAGTGGAAGGGGACTTGGGGAGGGGAGAAGGGAAAGTGGAGACCTGATGAAGGAAACACTTCAGATAATTCTATAATGCGATAATTCACATAATTCACAATACCAATCTCAATATTATGAATGAGGAGGAGGAGGGAGCTGGATGGGATCCACAGGGAAATGCACTGGGTGTTGTGTGCATGTGTGTTTCTATCACACTAAAATGCAATATGATGTATGGTTATAATGCACCAATAAAAGTATATTGAGAGAGAGAGAGAGAGAGAGAGAGAGATATTGATCGGTCAGGTGTGTCATTCTGGATCCATTCAACCATCTCCGAGGAGCCAGAAATATAGATGACATTCTCCAGAAAAGATCTGAAAAGGAGCCTCTTCATAATGCTATGGATCCTTGTGGCATACACAAGAGACTGACAAGGTTTCTGAGAATGTTATAACAGTAGAAATGCTTCCAGTTTGGTATGAAAAGAATAAAGGCAGGGCAAATGAGAAAGCCCATCAGATTCCCAAAATTCTACAGGCAGGAAACAAGCTAATGAAACTAACTACTCAGTGGCAAACATGTGAAATCTTCCAGAAAAAAAAAAAAAAAGGAGGAATCATAACAAGGAGTCTGCTTCTGATCCTGGCAGCTAAAAGATGACCTGTTTCAAAGCTGATAGTTTTCTTCCTTTGTCCTCCCCCTTTCCTTCACTCTCTCTTAACAAAAAACATGTTCTTATCCATTTACTGGTGGAAGGAGCCTGGCAGCACCTGTGGATCAGAACTGACTCAAGGAAGACTCAGACATGAACTGTGTCCCTTCTGACACCAGCACGACCCTGGAGAGCTGACTCAGTTCCTTTGCTCAGAGAATCCAGGGTTTATTCCTGAATGCTTACATTCACTGGTTTCTCCAATTTGCTAGCAAATTAATGTTTCTTTTTCCTTCGTCCCAGAGTCTTGTCCCAATTATTTGATTCTACAAATTGGGGCAGATACTGGGATTTGGTAACAGAATGGCTCAGAAGAGTGAGTCAAGGGCACAAAGGGTGGAGTACCAAGACACAGGGGGTTATTTTCCAGTCACATAGGGTTGTTTCCTCAAAACCTAATAGAATTTGTTCTTTTGGGTTTTAGTACTTCTTGGAGCCAGTAACTCCTTTTTACGTCCTATTTTTCTCTTCTGGAAGAGAAATGTCTATAGCTGCTATCCTTTGTCTATTCCACCATTATATTTTGAAAGGAAGTAAATTGTTTTCTATTTCATAGGTGCAGATATGGAAAGGAATTTTGCTCTAGATATATCAGACCCAGAATAACTGATTTAGATGATGAAATTTGGGACAATTTTTTTAAACAAAACATTAGATTTGAGTTGATCTTATCATGGATTGAGACTTTAAGGAATGCTGAGATGGAGTAAATGTCTTTTGCATTTAGAATAGACACAAATCTTTGGGGATCAGGGAGTGCACTGTTTAAGGCCCCAAAAATGGCTTCCTCAAAAGATATTCACATCAAGCCTGTGTGGTGGTGTATACCTGTAATCCTAGTACTAGGGAGGCTGATACAGGAGGATCTCAGATTCAAGAACAGCTTCAACAACTTAGTGAGATCCTCAGCAACTTAGTAAGATCCTTTCTATTTCAAAAATAAAAAAGGGCTAGGGGCATAGCTCAGAGGTTCAATCCCCAGTACTAGGAGAAAAAAAAAGGAAGATATCCACACCAAATCTCTCAAACTTGTGAATGTTGCCTTATTTGGAAAAGGAGTCTTTGCCAATGTGATTAAGTTAAGAAGCTTTAAGCCGGGCGTGGTGGCGCACGCTTGTAATCCCAGCATTCGGGAGGCTGAGACCGGAGGATCCGGGTTCGCGGCCAGCCTCAGCTATCTAGTGAGGCACTCTGCAACTTAGTGAGACCTGGTTTCAAAATAAAGTAAAAAGTAGGGCTGGGGGTATAGCTCGGAGGTAGAATGCCCCTGAGTTCAATCCCCAGTACCGCA
>PVLC010031349.1:0-18789 GCA_004027655.1 Graphiurus murinus
TTCCTGGGGGTGTCACCTCTAATCCCATCTGAACACTCCACAGATCTGTACAGTTGTTTGCAAGAGGACTGAGTAAGAGAGAGTAGAAGGTGAAAATCAATGGAATATTATTGCTAGAAAACAAGCCCATGTTTCTGAGTTAGGCAGTTCACAGTAGAAGAAATTAAGTGCCCAGTTAATTCATGAAAAAGTGCTCAACTTCACTGGGAGTCAAGGAAATGTAAATTACCACAATTGATTGTTTAATAGATTGACATAGATTTTAAAAATTGAAGTTAGTTGGCTGGGTGTGGTGGGGCACACCTGTAATCCCAGTACTTGGGAAGGTGAGAAAGAAGAAGCACAGATTTGAGTCTAGCCTCAGCAATTTAGTGAGACACTCAGCAATTTAGTGAGACCCTGTGTCAAAATAAAAAATAAAAAGGGCTGTGGGTATAGCATGGAGGTATAATACCCCTGGGTTCAATCCCCAATACAAAAAAAAAATTATCAGGAGGGACAAAATAAAACACTCTAATATTCTGTTAATGGGAGTGTAAATTGGCACCATCTTTCTGGAGGGTGTTGCAGAACATATTTCTCATTCATTCATTCCATTCACTCATTCATTCTGAACCCAGGGCATTCCACCTCCAGCTACATTCCCAGCTCTTTTTATTTGTTTATTTTGAAACAGGGTTTCACTAGGTTTCTGAGAATCTTGCTAAGTTGCTGAGGCTGTCCTTGAACCTGCGATTCTCCTGTTCCAGCTTCCCCAATACTGAGATTACAGGTGTGTGCCACCATGCTCAGCTTGCGTCTAGGTTTTAAATAGACCTGTCCTTTGGTTTACCAATCTAGTATTTTTTCCTGTAGTAGTACTCAGAAACAAATTCATCCATATAAGGTTATTCACTGTAAGTGGAATGGTTTGGGATGGAGAGGGCAGGGCAGAGACGCCCTTCAGTGAGGTTGCCTCTCATCTACTCTTGGTCATAGTCCTCTCATAGTTTTGCCGTGGGGGAGTGACCTGCAGTTTGGGGGTTTAAGTTAAATTCTGGTGGTGGTAAAGATCTTACTAGCAAGCTCATTTGGCTCTCACTCCTAAACTATCTTCTCCAGAACTAGCTTAATCAGTAAGTAATGAAAGGAATATTTGATTTCTGTATGTCTGAATCTCGTGTTATCGTTCAATCTGAAATCCAATAAGAAAATACAGGGTGTTATTGATAGTCCCTTCAAACCTAGTAATAGAGAAAAATTCTAAACAACTGTAATGTCCATTTAATAAACTGTAGGTCACCCATTTAATAGAATACCATGCTGCCATTGCAAAGAATGAGGTAATTTTGTATAGAGACATAGAAAAATGTCTACAATATAATGTCAAGGGAGGAGAAAAGGTCAACTTATATACAAGTGTACATGATGAGGGCTCATGTTTATTTCTAAGACTTTGTCAGTGTCCTAGCAGAATGTTTGGGAAAATGCACAGTGATTTGTCAATAATGATTACTTCCAAGGACTGGGGTCGTAGGGAGCTTTTACTTTCACAATATAATCTATTTTGTTCGATTTTTTGCAATGAGCAGGAGTTACTTTTATAAAAATAATAAAATCAGTCTTATTTTTCTAAAAGAAAAGTTGTGGTTATGTTATTGGTAATGATAGATAATCCAGTTATCAGAGATTGTACTTAATTCAACATAATGTCCCCTCCTCTAGCTACAAAGATAAGTGAATGGAGGTGATCAGAATCCATGGCCCTTAGACCAAAAATGATACTTGGCCATATTTATCCTATGTATTATTTTTGAGTTGGTATGTAATTTCCCAACTTAATTCTCTAAGCTCATAGAGGAGTCTTTTGGTTTGGTGTTGTCTCTTCTGATAATAAAAGCAGTGTATACTGATTGTATAAAACTTGGAGAACATAAAAAAACACAAAGAAGCAGGGAGCTAAATGGCTTCTGGTTGCATTATCTTGAGGCAAATCTTAACATTTTGTCTCGGTCGATTCCATTTTTTTCTCTGCATATTTGTTTGTAGCTGATGCTGTGTTCTAAGTTCAGAATTATAACCTGCTATTCTTTTACTTAATGTTTATCATAAGCTCTCCTATCATGAAAAATTTTTTTTCACAAACATTATTTTGAAAACAGTAATATTTTATTACACTGATATATTTCAGTTAGAGTGCCTTGGCCTGTAATCTGAAAGTAGATGGCTCCAGGGTTAATCAGGGTGGTAGTTTGACGCCTTGGTTACTCTTTAGGACTTTCCTTAGTAGTTTTATGATGGCTGCCAAAGCTACAGACTTCTTTATGTCTCCATACAACTGAATCCTAAATAGGAAGCAAGGGGGCAAGTAGAAAAGGTATTTGATAAAAATATGCATTTAAAAAAATATACAGGGTCTTGCTATGTTGCCTTGTCTGGCCTTGAACTTTGGGCTCTAGAGATCCTCTTGCCTCAGCCTCCAGAGTAGCTGGGACTAAAGGTGCTTAAGACTGTTCCTGGCTTAAAGTATGATTTCTTTTTTGGGGGGGGCAGGGTGAAGGAAGAAAACTTTGCCAAGTATTAAGAGTGTTAAAAAATATTTATACCCTTTGATTTAGTACTTCTACTTCTGGGAATCCTGCTAAGGTGCTTTTTTTGCACTTCTTTGGTCAGAACTGGGTCTAATGGCCATTCTTGGACTAATCAATGCCATGACTGACTTCTGGGATTGGGCAACTGCCACCTAAACAAATGATCAAGGGTGTTAGAAGGGGAGTGTGGCTATTGGGTAGCGAACTAATGAGAATTTCCTCCCTTTGCATTGAAAAGTCTTTCGTAGAAAATATTTGAATTCAAGTCTTTTTGTATTTTGGGTCATTTTTTTGGGAGGGATTCACACAAGTAGAATTACTAGATTGAAGGATACAAATGTTTTTATGGTAACATTTATACTCTAATAATAGTGAATCACTATAGAATTATTAATTATGGTAAATAATACTCTAGTAACAAGTATTAGATACTCATCACTGACAGAAATTTTAATATTTTTCTTTTTATTGTATTCTAGATTTACTTTTGAAATAAGATATAATGACAGAGTAGATTCCCCTACAAACAAAATAAACACCACTAAACCCCTCCAGCCCATATGTTCTCAAGGTTTTCTTCAGTAATTACTGAGTGAACTGTAATGAGATAAAAATCATAATAATCCTTTGGATCACTGAGAACAAATTCTGAGGTGAACATCATCTGTCACTGAGAAATTTGGACCTGATTGTCT
Source organism: Graphiurus murinus (assembly GCA_004027655.1). Taxonomy (NCBI): domain Eukaryota; kingdom Metazoa; phylum Chordata; class Mammalia; order Rodentia; family Gliridae; genus Graphiurus; species Graphiurus murinus. The sequence continues at coordinate 3,266 of PVLC010031349.1, forward strand.
GCCTCAATCTGTCTCCCAGTTATTCTCATTCCTTCTCTTTTGGATTATTTTATCATTTACTAATTCCACACGAATGTAGAAGCTATGGAGGGAAAGATAAGGCGAAAGTCAGTTAATTTTGCTTTTTATTACTGAATAGGAAGAAGATTGAAAAGTGTAAGAACTTAAAACAGTCAAAAAGAGGAATTTAAAAATATCTCTGGCTTCGTTATCTTTTCATTCACTGCCTCAGCTGATTTAGTCAACTGCAATCAGATTTTTCCCCCCTAAAAGCATTAGTCACGCTGGATTCTTTTAGGAGAAAGACAGCAACATGGTTAAAGGCCCAGGAGGACTGTTTTGAGTGTTAAATAAAATTTGGATTCTTAGGAAAAGTGGAAGGATTTGTTGGCATGACTCTCTAATGGATTAAGGCTTTGCAAGTGGGTGTGCTAATTAAGTCCACTTCGTTTTTCTCCATGCGCCTTTTCTCTGCTACCTTGAAAAATTACAGTACCACTGGCACTTTAACAAAGACCTCTCCCTGCGTTTATGGAATTGACAGGACCCACTGATGAATTTGGAGTTCCGCCCCCTTGAGAATCACTTGAGATTTCTCTCACATATTTCTTAAGTTTTATCTTAATCTTGTATAAAAGATAATCTTTAGAAATTCTTTCCTCAGAAGACTGTTCTGTTTGCCCATAAAATACAGTTGCAAATAAGTCTGCAGATTTTTCAACACAATGCCTGCAGCAATGTCCATGATAAATCCTTTCTCGGCCTCAGCTTTCGGTAACCTTCTTCATCCCTCACAATGACACGTACTTTCTCTCATTCATCTTTTATTACAATTCAATATTGTGCTTGAATATCATTAGCTTGTATGCAGCATTTCTCTTTCTCTCTCTCTCTCTCTCTCTCTCTCTTCTTTAAAGGACAAACTACTGTTGTGCACATTTCATCTGGAAATTGACTTTGGTGTTATAGGTTCTAATATATTTACACAACAGGTACAGAAAGGTATTGGAAAAAAGAAGAAATATTTTTAACATCGTAAACCTCTAGCAAAAATATGTGTGTAATAGAATCTGGTACTGTGGTATTACACACATTACAACTGTCACTGTGACTTAGAGCCTTAGTTTAGCTGAAAGAAAATCTATAACCCCAGAAATGCAACAACGCCTGAGTCACAGTTCAGGGTAATAAATGTTTTTCACAGAATACTGTAATCCATATTTTCAAAGCTGATGCAACAAAGGAATTTCTACCAGAAATCTTTCAATTTCATGGGTGGAGGCTCCAATGCAGAGAGAGAGAGAGAGAGAGAATTCAGAGAAAACAAAACAAAAACAAAAACAAACATTTGAGTGACATGATAAACTACCTGAATATTCAGAAACCTTGGCTATATGGCTAGGGAATTCAGTGGCCATGTACTGTCCTCTGATAAAAGGCCAGAGAGGAGAGAGGGCAAACTCACAGATAAAACTTTGTTTGAATAATTTTAAGGGTGGTCTGCCTTCCTTTCCTCCCTCCCTCCTTGCTTGGTTCCCTTCCTCCCTCCCCTTCCCTTCCCTTTCCTTCCTTCCTTCCTTCCTTCCTTCCTTCCTTCCTTCCTTCCTTCCTTCCTTCCTTCCTTCCTTCCTTCCTTCCTTCCTCCTTCCAGATTGAATGCAGGGTGTTCTACCTCTGAGCTACACCTTCAGCTCTATTTTATTTTTTATTTTGAAACAGGGTCTTACTAAGTTGCCACACACTGGCCTTGGACCTGCGATCCTCCTGTCTCAGACTCCCAGTCCTCCACAGCGGGCTTCTATTTTTCTTTATAAAGATCATGTTCCCTCTGTGAGAGTTGTTTTACACTGGAACAAGAAACTGGAAAGAGGAATTCCAGACTTGGATGCTTAAGGGCTTTCCACGGCGGAAATGAGGAGATAAGGCCTCATGTTATTGCCTTGTTTCTGCCTGGACAGGAACTGGTGGTCTGAGGGACATTCTCACGTGCCCATGGCTGCCAGCTGTGTTCTCCTGACTAAGCTGGGGGCAGAGGCAGCTAGAGAGGACAGCATGGCAAACGGACAGCAAACAACAGGTCTGATGGGAACACTGAAACAAAGATGGTTGGTTTGATCTGGCAGGCTTTTGTGCTCATTTCTGACCATCTAGAACAGCCATTGCTGGAATGAGAGCAGGAACTAGAATATTTTTCAGTTTATTTGCAGGAGCCTGGGTAGAGTCTCTAGGTGCTTGAGCTGTGGGATTTGATGTCACAAAGCAGGCCTGGCACTTGACCATTTCTATGTCATGCTGTTACCGTCCTCTCATGTTTAAACTCCTACTCACTCCTCAATACCCATGTGAATGTCCCTGTAGGAATGATTTCCTCCCACCTCTCAGCTCCCAAAGCAGCTTATTTGTATTCCTTTATACCATTTATGATATCCTAAAGTTAGCTGCTCACATGGGCAGCAGATCAATTTGCTGAAGTTCAATTCCCCAAAGTCGTTTAGCCAAATTAAATTCACCAAAAGTCAATTGAGGAAATCAATTTGCCTAAAGCAAGTTTTTCTACAAGTCTGTGATTTATTCATCATAAGTTCCTGGATGTCAGAAACCTTGTCGTATTCACTCTTGGTGCTCCTCCACAACTCAGAGTGCGTCGCTCGGGGTATTGGAGGGGTTAGTGGATGCTTATTGCTTATTGAATTTAATTGAATATAATTATAATACAGATGAAATAGCTTCAGAGTGCTCTTGATTTCCCTTATGTTTTCCTTTTCTATCTTGGCTAAAAGGTGCGGACCACACTTAGCTGGAGTATAGAGGCCTTGAGAAGTTTTTCTGCCCAAGCTGTCCTGCAGGCATACAGCTTGCATAGATTTATGTGAGAAATTCAGCCATGTATTGGCTGTAGACTCTCTTGGCCCCTTGGTGGCTTGTGTTCTGCTTGCTTTAGTGTACCTTCTAGAAGAATTCATCATTGTGCCCATTCGTTCTCCTATCCCTTTCCTTTAGTCTCATTGTTGCTTCATTATATAAATGATTCATCACCACTAGTGATTCTGATAGGCTGATTGTGTCCCTCTAAAATTCACATACAATGCCTAGTGCAACAGTGTTGGGAGATGAAGCCTCTGGAAGGTGATTAGTTGATGAAGGAGCCCTCAGGAATGGGATTAGTGCTCTTATAAAAGAAACCCCAGGGAGCCCCCTCAGCCCTTCTACCATGTGAGGAAACACCAAGAAGAGAGATGGCTGTCTCTAAACCGGAAATAAGGGCCTTACCAGATCCTGGATCTGCTAGCCCCTTGATCTTGGACTTTCCAGGTTCTAAGACTGTGAGAAAGAAATTTCTGCTGTTTTAAAGCCATTCAGTCCATGGTATTCTGTTGCAGCAGCCTGATATACTAGGAAAGAAATTGGTACTGAGAAGTGGGATGCTGTGGTAACCATCTAAAAATGTGGGGCAGCTTTGGGACTGGGTGATGAGCAGAAGGGGAGAGTTTTGAGATGTATGCTGCAAGTATGGATGCTAAGGGTGATTCCAGTGAGGGCTCAGAAAGAAAAAGGAAAACTGGAGAGCAACCTCAATCTTGGGGAATACCTAAGTAATGATGAACAGAATGTTGGCAGGAATATGGATGGCAAAGGCCATTCTGCTGAGGTATTGGGCAGAAATGAGGAACATGGTATCAGACACTGGAGGAAGGGCCGTCCTTGTTATAATAGCAAAGAGCTTGGCTGGATTGTGTTTGTGTTCTAGTGTTTTGTGTAAGGTTGAACTTAAAAGTAATGAAATGGATATTTGCCTGAGGAACTCTCTAAGCAAAGTGTTAAAGGATAGGACAAGCTCCTCCTGCTGACATATAGTAAAATTCAAGAAGAGAGAAATGACTTAAAGAGAATTGCTCAGCAAAAGGGAACCAGCATGTAAAGATTTGGTGAATTACAAGCCTATACATATTGGAAAGAATGGGAACTCCTATTTGGGAGAAAATACCTGGGGTGTGGCCAAGTGGCTTTTTTGGGGGGGGAGATACCAGGAATTGAACCTGGAAGCATTCTACCTCCAAGTTGTATCCCCAGACCTATTCTATATATATATTTTTAGCCGGACATGGTGGTGCACGCTTGTAATCTCAGCATTTGGGAGGCTGAGACCAGAGGATCCGGGTTCGAGGCCAGCCTCAACTACCTAGTGAGGCACTCGGCAACTTAGTGAGACCCTGTTTCAAAATAAAAAATAAAAAAATAGGGCTGGGGGTATAGCTCAGAGGTATAATGCTCCTGAGTTCAATCCCCAGTACCGCAAAAAAAAAAAAAAAAAAAAAAAAAAAAATTCATGTTGAAACCTAATCCCCAGTGTGGCAGTAGTTAGAGGAGGGGCCTCTGGGAGGAGATTAGGTCTTGAGGGTGGAGCTCCCATGAATGGAATGACTAGTGCTTTTGAAAAGGCACAGGAAGAAGACTCATCTATGAGCTCTTACTAGACACTGGATCTGACAACACCTTAAGCTTGAACTTCTTAGTCCCAAGAAATGGGAGAGATACATTTGTGTAGATTTGTGTAGATTACAAGTCATCCAGTCTATGGTATTCTGTTATAGCAGCTGGAGGGGACTAAGACGGTTATGAGGAATGGATTGGACAGTTGTTCTGTTCTAAGAAATCATGACTCAGACACCAACAGTACACAAAGTTCAGTGAGAGTAAGGCAAGCACCTGTCAGCCACCTCATACCTTGCCTGCCACAGAACCCCATTCTGCTGAGGCACTAAATGGCCATCTATCCTAGGAATGATTGGGGCTTTCCCGGCCTCTGGGGAGTAATGACTAACTCTTAATCAATCTTAGTAATCCATTTCCATTTATAAGCAAGTGGTTCAGGAATGGACTGGTCAATGAGAGGTGAGGGAACGCCTGCTGGCAGAGGGCAGGAGTTTGTTGTTGTTGTTTTCTACTTTTAACATGGGTTACAGTTGGGAGAAGATTTCTCTCTTGCTTTGGATGTTATTGTGTGAGGATTTTGTGCTTTATACTATTCCTTCTGACTATAAGGAAAAAAAGCCATGAAGAGCACCAAGGAGCTGAGTCCAGACAAGTCCCCAATGCTGAGCCTCACGGTGAACTACAGCTGCAGTCTCTGTGCCCCAGACATTGTGCTTAAGCCTTGACATCTGGGTTTTCTGCTAGTGCTAGCTGAAAACATTCTAACTAAAACAGTTGCTGTTGTGCTTTATGAGACAGTTGAGTTCCCTGACAGTAAACATTTAGGAGATGTCCTCTGCATTTTGGGAGCCAAGGGGAAATGCTATACTGAATGTTTATATTCCCCTTAAATTCATGTTGAAACCTTATCCCCAGTGTGACAGTCTTTTGAGATGAGGCCTTTGGGAGGTGACTTGGTCTTGAGGTTAAAGCTCTCATGAATGGAAAATTGTTAGAGACGTGTCAAAGGAACTCATGAAGTGACATGAAGAGGCTCCCATTGGCCAAAGATGGGACAAACAGAGCATTAGTAAGGATAGTAATTGTAATGGACTTAAATACAAAAATCATCTTTAAATTCACAAGCATCGAAATATAACTGGAAGAAAACTCCTGAATAATAATTTTTAAAGAATGCTAAGAGCCGGGCATGGTAGCACGTGCCTATAATCCCAGTACTTGGGAGGCTAAAACAGGAGGATCAAAGGTTCGAAGCCAGCCTCAGCAACTTAATGAGGCTGTCAGAAACTTAACAAGACCCTGTTTCCAAATAAGAAATAAAAAAGGGCTGGGGGTGTAGCTCAGAGGTAGAATGCCTCTGGGTTCAATCCCTAGCAACACATACACACACACACACACACACACACACACACACACACACCCTAGGGAACAAATTCATTACTTGAAATCAGGTAAATAAAGGAAAAGTATAAAAAAATTTATCTTATTCTTCCTTTATGGGCTGTACCCTCAGGGGGGAAGTTTCTCTTTACACAGTTATTTCACCTAATACATGAAAGAAGAATAATAGAATTGGAATATTACCTTTTTGTAACCTTTGGGATTAATGAATGTTGGCAATCATCACTACTAGCTGCTAACATTACAAAAATAGAGCCAGCCACATATATCATTACCTACAAAGTATTTTTTAAGGATATTGTAACTTTTATTATCATTTTGCAGTGGTATTCACACTAATCCAATGTATGCAAAGTGTTCTTGATTAAAAAAATAAAATATGAATCTGATTGAACCTAGATCTTACTGTCAAGTCACAGGAAAATGAGGGGATAAAATGGTACCAGTAGATGCAATCAGCAAAGTCCAGACTGAGAATCGCTACAGGGGAAACTGGTTTCCTCAATAAATACATCACAAGCAAAAAAGCTGAAGGGGAACCTGTAATTTAAAAGTGACTAAAGCAACTTTCACTAGGATCTCAGTTCAAAAAAACTTAGAAATTTTTATGAGACTCTTGGGAAAGGCTGGACACTGACTGGATATTGAATGGTATTAAGGCATTACTGTTAATTTTTTAGGTGTGATATCGTAGTTGTTTTCAGAAAGAATCCTTTTCAATTTATGGATGAAAAGATATGTCAGAGATTTGCTTCAAAATAATTATAGGGGAGTAGGTGGAATGAATAAAGATTCACCATGAGTTGATAATTGTGGAAGCAGGATGATAGGTACTTGAAAGTTAATTATACTACCCTTCCTACTTCCGAATATGTGTTTGAAATTTTCCGTAATAAAAAGAAAAAAACTGACATTAACTGAGCTTCTATTATGGGCTCTGTGTGTTCCATGCTGTACTACTCCAGCTAGTCTTGGGAAGGGGTCTAGAATATGCCATTGTGGCAGGATTGTTTTGAGTCAAGGACTTTTGAGAGACAACAGGTGCAGGAAGAGGCTTTCTCTGCATTCTTCTTAGCTGCCTAGAAGCAGAACCTTCCAAAAGAAGTCAACTGTTACGAATCTGGCTTTCTGGTTCGGGGGAAAGACTGACACTGGTCACTAGAGATGAAAATTGAGCAGGTGTTTTAGTCAGCTTTTTTGTCACTGTGACAAAAACACCTGACTAGCACACTTAGAGGAAGAAATGTTTCAGAAGTTACAAAGGTTTCGGTCCATGGTTGGCCACTCCAAGGCAGAAGCGACTCGATGGCAGGAACTTGAGGCATGGTGAAGGAGAAAAAGCTGCTCTCATCTCATGGCCAGACAGCAGAGAGAAGTAGAGGGAAGGGACCAGGGACAGAGACAGTTCCTAAGGCCACACCCCCAGTTACCTATGTCCTCCAATCACACCTTGATTACCCACATCACCACCCAGTAAATCCATTCAAATTAGTGATTTAACAACAGATTTACCCACGGATGAGATTAAAACCCTGATTCAGTTATTTCACCTCTGAACATTTTTGCATTGCCAATACATGAGCGTTTCCAGGGAACATTCTATACCCAAACCATAACGGCAGGGGATAGGAAATTGCACAGACTTTGCTAAAATAAACCTTACCTTCCATTAATTCCCTCATATGTTTCTCATCATTTACTATCCCTTAAAATCCTAACTCCCTGCCTCTTCTTAGATGGCCTATGAGCTTCAAATTCTAATTGCTGCTTTGAGCCATAATTTTTCTGTGAACTCCCATGTACTATACAAATAAAAATCTGTACTTCCTCTTTCTAATCTGTTTCTTGTCAGCTTAATTCACAAGCTCCTAACTACCGATCCAAGATGACAGGGGAGAAGTTTGTCCGTCTAGGCATCTCACAAGGACCTTTTTATGTAGCTACTCTTATTCTCATTTTACAGATGAACCAATGACGCTCAGAGATTATGTGTGTTCTTCAGGATAGGCTGGTTATACTGGGGCAAACAGTACCACTAGATCTAGTTCATTGTGACTTAACAGCAAAAGTTTATGTTCCATTCATGCATCACTGTGTGAACATGATTGTTAAGCAACAGAAGAGGGAACACTCTGGACCAAGAATCAGCTCTGAAATGCTCCCATCTAGAAGTGTCAGGCATCATTTCTGCTCACATTTCCATGGCCTTTAGCTTCCAAGGGACAGGGATGTCCACTCCTCCAAGGTGACAGGAAATGGAAAAGAACCAGTGCATCAGTCAGAATCAGATGGCATAGATGGGGAAACCAAGGGAAATTTAATAAAGAAATGGTCTGAAAAGGTGTTGGCAGGCTTAAAGGAGATCAGTAGTGGATGGTAGCTGGGTGCAGTGGTGCATGTCTGAAATCACAGTACTTGAGAGGCCGAGCAAGGAGGATCACAGGTTTGAGGACAGCCTTAGCAACTTAGCAAGACCCTTGGCACCTTAGCGAGACCCTGTTTCAAAATAAAAAATAGAAGGGTTGGGGTGTAGCTTGCAGGTAAAAAAATATATATATGGTATAGCACCTCCACAGTTAGCCACAGTAGAGAGCTATCACTATTCTTACTCCTGAACTGGGAATGGCTGCAAGAACTGGTGAGACCTGCATTGATCAGATAGAATTCCATGACACCTGTGGTTAATAAGAGGGCTCCTAGACAAAGGCTTACATAGAAGAATGCAATATTGCCAAACATGGCCCTATCAGGGAAATAAGTATACCAATCTCACATTCCTCTTATGCTCTAGTTTCTTGCTGGTGCCTCCTACTGACTGAACCCAAGGAGAAGCCAAAGGGGAAGGGTGTCCATTGATGTAACAGACGAGGGTGGTGAAGGGTGGAGAATGGACTTGGAAGGACAAAGGAAGAATAATCAGCACAACCAGGTTTTAGCGGGCAGTAAATTGCCCATCACAGTCAGTAACTTTCTCAAGGTGACATCATTAGGAAGTGGTGGAGCTGGCACCTGTATCCTGACATCTTGCTCCAGAGAATACTTGGGGTCCTGTGTTATGCTGCCTCTCAGTGAATCCCAGGTTTTTTGACTGGCCTTTAAGCTGATAAAACGGGAACTTGGAACTGTTGGAGGTGCCATAAGGAACCTGAGATTGAGGTCATCCTGGACCCACCACTGCTCTTTCCGTGGTATGGTCACAGGACCTGATAATTCTGCCTGCATGGGACTTTTTTTTTTTTAAACCATTTTTAGTGCTTATTGGAAGAAAACATTTCCTCTTCTTAGAATTCCTGGTGGCTAGCTACAGCTCACTTCTTAAAGCAAGTTTCAAGGTTTTGACCTTATTCTTTCCACGTGGATTAGAAAGTGGGAATAGATTCTCTGCACCCAAACTATCTTTTATTGGTATATGCTTTCCTATCTGTATCTGAATGTCACAGAAATTCAATTTTATAAATGCTTTATTATATCTTACTATAATCAAGAATGTCTTTGTTAAATAGTTTAAGATGTGTCCACATTTTTAACCTGTAAAAAAAGAAGCTACATGGGTAGGATACAAGATTTTTCTAAACCTTATGGCAAATAAATGAAAAAAGTAAGCCACTGGATTCAATTGCCTTGCCTGATTCCCAGATAAGTTAATTCTTCAGCCTGGGTGACAGATATTTTTGCACTGTAAGTTGCCCAGGGTTTTACAAGCATCTGCAGGTGCACTACTTTCATCCAAAACTTTTATCCCTAGGGAGAAGCTGCCTTTTTGGTCTCTTCACATTCTAGAAGAGTTAAGGAAGACTCAGAGGACTCAAAGACCACAGGGAAGAGACTAAGGGAATGTGTAGGATGTGTTTGGAGAATGGCCTCAGGGCCTTCTACCTCTGAGCCACACCCCAACCCTATTTTATTTTGAAACAGTGTCTCACTAAGTTTCTGAGGGTTTTGCTAAGTTTTTTTTTTTTTTTTTTTTCAGGATCAAAAAGTAGGAATTTATTTAGGAAATTAAGGGGATGGGAGAGAAAAACAGGTGAGTGGCCATTTTCCTGTCCAGATGTGCTTCCCAGGTCCCGAAGAAGAGAACAAGGCGTGGTTGACTCTTTTCCTTTATAGGCTTGTAAGAGGGGTGGGCACAGAAGAGATCTGGACCTCCTCCTTCTTCAGGTATAGGTGGACGATGAGTAGGTGGTCCAAGCTGGGCCCACCTCTTTCTCAGGTTTCAAGATGGGCCTGCCCTTGGCTGTAAATTTCCAGTGTCCTTGGCCCCTGACTCTTAGGTGGGGGGCAGGGCCCAAGGTACGGTTTGCTAAGTTTTTGAGGCTCTCTTTGAACCTCCTGTCTCTGACTCTCAAGTACTGGGATTGCAGGCGTACACCATCATGTCTAGCTGGTCTTAGGTCTTTAAAGGTTGTTTGTTTTGCCATTAGTAAAAGAGAATTTATTTATACATAACTGAGCTAAAATCTCATGACTTTTTTTAGCAAGAGGAAAATAGTAATTCAAGTATGAGATTACATTCGTTTAGTTTTTTAGTTTCCAAAGTCCTTTCACGTCGATTTTTTCCTTTGATCTTCTCAGTGAATCTGAGATGGATAGAAGAGGTGGGGTTATTATTCCCACTTGTTCATAAGAAAATAGAGGCTCCAGGTTATATGTCTTGCCTAAAAACACATGGATGGGATCAGAGGTAAGACTAGAATCCATATGTCTTGAGCCACAGTCTCTTTCCCCTCTTGCAACTGACTGGCCTATAGGTTGGGCAAGCCGGGGAATGGATTGCGGGAGAGTCAGGCCTCTCACTGACGGTTTACCCATTACGGCGGGTATATGTTCAATGAAGCTCGCTTGTTTCCAAGACAACAGGATTTAAAGGCAAACCTCAATCGCTTGGGAGGAGGCAGATTCACTGTCATTTCCATCCTTTTGAAGAATTGTACATTTTGATGGGCAAAGTGCCAGAAATAATTAAACCAAATAGCTCCACAAAGTCCCTGATGGAGCAAGAAGACAGAAGAAACATATCTATGTGTGTATAAAAGTGGGAGGCATTTCTGCTGTGAGTCTTTGAATAGAAATCATGATAATCCAGGGATCCACACCTTATAAAATAGAAAAACAATCTGGAAAACAAGCCAGGGGGCGCACTTGGAGAGCTGAGATGGGAGTTGGAGGGAGGGAAAGAGGAAGACCAGGGCAAGACCAGGGCAAGACCAGGACAAGACCAGGGCCCCTCAGTCCTTCCCCTGACCTCCAGTGGAAGACGCATTGGAAAGGCAACGGGCTTTGAATTCCTTGCACCGAGTCGAGTGGCTGGGCGGATTTGTTTTGTTTTGATTTGCTTTCCTTGTGAGGTAACCACTCTGGCTTTAATTTTCCATTTTTGTTGTAGAGATCAAGAGATTTTGAGTGGAGCAGAGATGGAATACATTCTTTGTACTGGCTGCATGCCAGATTTTATTATAATTTTTTAAAGTTAACTTATTACAGAATGGGAAATTGGTTTCTCTAGTATGTTAGAAGGAGGGGGTTTTTAGATTTCTTCTCTTGTGGCTTTTAGTTCACCCGACATTCACTGAGCAACTTTTCTATGGAAGACCCTGCCCTAAGATTTGGGGTTTTAGAAATGAGCAAAGCATGTTATAAATATTTAATGTACCCACTTGCCTGGACTTTATGGCTAAGTGATAGAGATATCATGACCCTGTTGTGAGCCACAGAGTGTCCAATATGTGGCTTTGAGGCCAAAGTCACATAGTTGACAAGAAATTACTCCCTCTTATTGAGAACCAGATGGTCTGCTAGGTTCTGGTATTTGAAAAAGTGAACAAAAGCAACATGTATAGTAGAGAATTAGTATCTAGAATATACAAAGTACTCCACAAGTCAAATAGCTGCATGTGGGGCACACGTCTATAATCTCAGTACTTGGGAGGCTGAGAGAGGAGGATTGCAGTTTGAGGATAGCCTCAGCAAGTTAGTGAGTCTCTCAGCAATCTAGCCAGACCCTGTTTCAAAACAAAATATAAAAAGAGCTCAAGGGTGTAGCTCAGAGATGTAATGACCCTGGGTTCCATCCCCAAAATACCCCCCGCAAAAGAAGTGAACAAATAAACTGAAAGACAAATGGGTAAAAGATATAAATATAGGGTTTACAGAGGAGGAATACATAAAAGGCTAAAGAACATTCCATGAGCTGCTCACTCTCACTCTTGCTAGTGAGGAAGTGCAAACTAACACCATCACAAGATACTACTTTATTTTTACCTGCTAGTGTGTCAACTTTGAAAGGTTATTAGTGTTGAGTATTACTGAGTTGTGGGAAGAGGGCTACTCTTCTGGGCTTCTGATGGAAATGGGAAGCATGGTTCCCAACTTGGGGGCCAGTTCGATATTACCTTTTAAGATGGAAAATGACCATGTCCTCTGACCTCACATTTGCCCTTACAGCATTTGCTCTGGAGCAAGGGAACCATGCATGGGAAAACACAAAGGGGTTGACTGCAGCACTGGTAGTGTTAACGACAGCTGGAAACAGTCTAAGTCTTTTTAGGGAAGACAGACGAGATGGGAATCTTAGACAGGAAGTGGTATATTTATATGGTGGAATATTTTACAGAAATTCAGTGGAAAAATTAGCACTATCAACATCAATATGATTGATTTCAAAAAATACATTATAAAGTTAAAAGAGCAAGTTGTAGATTTATATATATGTAATGGGGGGGGGGCTGTTTCCGACACTGGCAGCTAACAGATGGCCTGATTCAGAGCTGAACTTTTTTTTCTCCTGCCCCTCTCCTTCTCCTCTTGTTAAAAGAGTAACAGGTTCAAGCTGGACGTGGTGAAGCATGCTTGTAATGCCAATACTTGGGAAGCTGAGACCCGAGGATTGTAGGTTCTCAGCCAGCCTCAGCTACTTGGTGAGGCCCTCTGCAAGTAGTGAGACCTTGTTTCAAAAAAAGAAAGAATAAAAAAAAATAGGGTTGAAAGTGTAGCTCAGAGGTAGAATGCCTCTGGGTTCAATTTCCAGTACTGCAAAACAAAACAAAACAAAAACAAACGAACAAACAAACAACAACAACAAAACAAAACCAAAAAACAGTTTACTGACCAAAGACTAAAGACTGGGCACTTGGTACTTGTGAGTCTGAGAAAAAAACAGCTCAAGGATGACTCAGACATGAATTGTGTCTCTTCTGATGAGTCCATGTGACTCTGAAGAGCTCTGGAAAGGGACTTGATTCCTTTGTTTGGGGAGAATCCAGGGTTTGATTCTGAACTCTTAAATTCATGGCTTCTTGACTTTGCTAGTAAATCGATTTCTTTTTCCTTCTTCCCAAAGGCTTGTCCCAATTATTTGATTTGGCAAATACCGGATTTGATTTCATGTACCCTATGACCATGTATGTGAAAAAAAAAAAAAAAAAAAAAAAAAAAAAAAAAAAAAAAAAAAAAAAAAAAAAAGGCACACCAAAAAATCAATACCACATGCTTTCTGGGGTGGAGGGGTAAGCAGCCTGGTAAAGACACATGTTGGATTGTAGTGGTAGTTATCTCAGCATTTGGTGAGGGAGAGGACTGAGGAGCTCCCAACGGGACTTCATCTATATATTATTATATACTTTAGGGAAACAGATCATGTATAATTTATTTGTTAAAATGCTTTGGAGGCAAACAGTAGGTAGGACACAGTTCTTGTCTTTGAGGAATTTATTGACTAATGATGGCCTTATCTACGGGCAAACCTGGGATTAGAACTCAGGTTTCCAATTTCCTAGAGCAATGATCTAAATAAATTTAACCACCTGTGAAGAATCTTATACTCACAGCCTTGCTCTCTGCAAAGTGAGAGCTTTTCCACTTTGGCATAAAGGTTAAGGTGTTTTGTTTCTTTCTTGGGGACTGGAGGGAGTGCATGGAACTTACATTAAAAATGCTTTTTAGTTAAAATAAATAGATGCCAAGAATATTTGTCATTTATGTGTAAAGCACACCAAATAACAATATAATGTATCCACTCATAAACCCACAGCCCAGTTGAAGGAATAGAAGGCTCATGCATTTTCTAAAGGGAAACTGGTAAGAATACTTGGACTGTCCCATCAGTGAAGAGATAAAACCTGAAGGGCTTGGTGGTATTCTTCCCCAGTCTACATTAGCATCATCCACAACTCCCTAGCAGCCAAATAAATTAAACAAATGGCCCTATTTGGAAAATTGGAACCTTCTCTTCTTTGTGTGCTAAATGGCTGAGCAGTGATTTATCTGCGCTGCTCCTAGAGGGCGAGAAGTCACATAAAGGTTTCGGAGTTGCGGCCAGAGGTAAATAGAGTGTCTGAGTGTATTTAGCAAGTGATAATGCAAACCACAGAAAATATACAGCAGGGAGGAAGCAAAATGCACATTTGCTGTCTGGGAAGTAATTGAACATTTATAGTTTGGGAATAGCTAGTTCAGAGCACAAGGAAGGGAGATCCTTGTTTTAGCCAGAGAAAGAATCACTGTTCTTTTGGAACTCAATGGGGGATTAAAAGGAATTTATCCATCTAAGTAGCCTATTTAAAATTTATTATTATTATTATTATTATTATTATTATTATTATTATTATTGTAGTGGAGTTTGAACCTGGGGGCACTCTACTTCTAAGCTACAAAGCTATACCCCCAGCCCTTTTATTTTTGAAACAGGGTCTCACTAGGTTGCTGAGAATGTTGCTAAGTTGCTGAGGCTGGTGATCTTCCTGTTTCAGCCTCCCAAGTAACTGGGATTACAGGCATGCGTCACCACGCCAAGCTAAGTAGTCCATTTTTGAAGCTCAAGTCTTTATCTAAGAAGGGATTTGAGCAAGAACTAGTTAATGCTATACTCAAAATGAAGATAAATAGATAGATAGATAGATAGATAGATAGATAGATAGATAGATAGAAGAGGAGGAGGAGAAAGAACAGGGAGGAGGGGGAGGGGAAAAGGAAGGTGCGATGGGCTGGGTGGGAAGGGAAACAAAGAGGGTGTAAATGAAGCCCTACCTCAGCCTCATCTTCCACACTCTTCCAAAGCATTAAGAGCTTTACTCATACTCATATGGTATAAATGCCTCACAATAAAATGGTTCCTTTACAAGTGGCAAATGTTTATTTGGTAGAATAAGGGTAGAATATTGCTGCTCTTCAGAGTAAGAGATCAGAACTAACCATGGATGATTGATGAGTCCCCGGAAGCTCCTGGAAGTTATTTGTGTCTCCTCTCCCTCCCCCAAATCTATTGCTCCCCAAAGTCTCCACTCCCTCTTTGTAGATAGAGCTGGGAGATCTCAGTTTCTTCCCTTGCCAAAGCCTGAAAAGTTGCCTGATAGAACACAGGACACAATGTTTCTAATGAAAAAATCATTTATTGTTTATCTGTAGTTCAACTTTAACTGCATGTGTGTGTTTTTTCCCCCTAAATCTAGCAACCCTATGTTGTTGAAATATGCTGCCTTTGTTCCTCCCACAACTTCTTACCTAATTTTAATCAAGCCAAAGTTCTTCATCCCACAACCGCGTGTGGTGGCATACATACCTGTAATCCCACTACTTAGGAGGCTGAGCAGGAGGTTTGCAGGTTCAAGGTCAGCCTCAGCCACTTAACAAGGTTCTCAGCAACTTAGTGAGACCCTGATTAAAAATAGAAAATAAAATAAGGCTGGGAATTGGGA
>PVLC010031350.1:0-11361 GCA_004027655.1 Graphiurus murinus
TTTTTGCAGTACTGGGGATTGAACTCAGGGCATTCTACCTCCGAACTACACCCCCAGCCCTATTTTTTATTCTTTATTTTGAAACCGAGTCTCACTAAGTTGTGGAGTGCCTCACTAGGTAGCTGAGGCTGGCCGCCAACCCGGATCCTCTGGTCTCAGCCTTCCAAATGCTGGGATTACAAGCGTGTGCCACCACGCCCAGCTCCCCAGGGGCATTCTACCCCTGAACTACACCCCCAGCCCTATTTTATTCTTTATTTTGAAACAGGGTCTTACTAAGTAGCTGAGGCTGGCTGCGAACCCAGATCCTTCTGTCTCAGCCTCCCAAGTACTGGGATTACAAGCATGTGCCATCACGCCCGGCTTGCCCACACCTTTTTATTTTTTATTTTGAAATTGAGCTTTGCTAAATAACTGCACACCAGCCTTGAACTTGCATTTCTCCTGTCTCAGCCCTGCAAGTACTGGTACACGGTTTTGGCATTGCTCTTCTGTCAAAATGATAGATCCCAAAAATTACCAGGGAGGTTAAATAAAATGTGTTGTTATAGTTGGTTGTATCTGAGGGCAGGTTTTGTGCTTATTTTACCCTCCCATGATTTGACTTTGAACAAAAGGGATACAGCAGTTCAGTGTCTCTGCACACCTGGGTTTCTTATTGTTACTCATAGGAGTTTTCAGACTGAACTACGCTTGTGTAAAGTTTAAAACAGCATGGCATTCATTGTTGACCCTGTGGGTCTTACCTTACAGACTAGTTGTTAGAAAGAGCATACCTGCAGATGTGTGTGATTGATCTTTTTTATCCCAAGGACCCTGATAAATGTTCTTTTACCGTTGCTTTCTCCTTCTCTGATGGTGAGTCACCTGTGAGGGGCCTCAGGGAGGCTACACTTAGCTCAAGGCACAAAACTTCCCATGCTAGTGGAGTATCCAGTGGGGAAGGCAGATAGATACTGGGCCTTTTGTAAAGAGGCAGGGATGGCACCTGATAGGTGACATCTGAACTGAGATGGGAAGGAATGAGAGGTCTGCTGGTCCCTAGAAGAAACTGGAGGCTTCTCAGTGACCAGAATAGTTGGCTCAAGGGCCCAGAGGTGGGTGGGTATGCTGGGAGGGTTTGGAGACCTTCCAGGAGCAGTATAGGAGGGTGGGATACCTGCTGGTGGGTGGCCTTGGTCCCTGAGTAGCTATGCAGTCCCTGGAAAAGACTGGGAGAGATGGGGAACAGCACTGGTATTAGGTAGCATGGGAATGCACTTGTGAGGCTTTCATGTAGGGGGAAAATACTCTGCAATATCCCAAGTCTGATCTATGTTACTTTCAGAGACAAACTCCCCCCTCCTTTTTTTTTTTTTTTTTTTTTTTTGGTGGTACTGTGGACTGAGCCCAGAGGCATTCTACCTCTGAGTTATACCCCAGCCCTATTTTTTTTTATTTTTATTTTTTTGGAATCAGGGTCTCACCAGGTTAATGAGAGTCTCACTACTTGCTGAGACTGTCCTTGAACCTGCAATCCTCCTATCTTAGCCTCCCAAATACTGGGACTACCAACATACCCAGCTTCCCTTTTCTCTTTTTGACATAATTTTAACAGATGTTCTGAGTTTTCCAGGAATGCAGATACCTGGCAATTGTGGTTTCTTTTCTTCAGAATCTTACCCATATTTGTTCTCTCTTTCCAGGGAAAAAAGTCACTTCATGGATACAACATGCCCTTGAGATTGGCAGGGCTGGCACATAGTACTCCAGTGGCCTAGCTAGGGAAGCTCTCTAGCCACCTCCTTTTGTTCTTAGGCGTGGCCGTACCTAGCACTGGAGTACAAATTTCAGTAGAAGTCACTTCCCTTTTTCTCCCTGTGACATCATTGTTGGAGCAACCTCCTGGGGTTCTCTGTAGTTATATGCCTATCAGATGGGTTGGCTTCCATAACAGATAGGGCTTTTTTTTTTTTTTTTTTTCCTTTTGGTGGTACTGTGAATTGAACTCAGAAGCATTCTATTTCTGACCTATGTCCCCAGCCCTATTTTTTATTCTATTATTTTGAAATAGGGTCTCATTAAATTGTGGTGGGTCTCACTAAATTTCTGAGGCTGGCTATGAACCTGCCATCCTCCTGTCTCAGCTTCCCAAGTACTAGGATTACAAGCATGCGCTACCACCTGCAGCTGAAATGTGGTATTTTAAAGTGTGTTTTAGGCAACACCTCTCACCTGATTGTCTCAAAGTGTGTGTGGGGACTCTGGGCTACTATAGTGGTGGAAGGGCATGTCTCCAGGGTCCAGTCTGAGAAATGAGAACTTGCTTGGCATTATGCATTTGGGAGGAAGGGAGTTTTTGGTGGAAAAGCTGGGAATGGAAACACGAGGTCATTTGTAGGAGTCAGTTTTACCTAAAGAGCAGGGACAGGTGCTAAGGTATGTGTGGGACCTCTGGTCACCTGAGGGGGCAGCTCGGGGACATCATCAGCAGATGTGTGGTTTAGCGACAAGCTTCCAGGCATTGGTGCTGCACATAGTCTGGAGTGTGGCCAGAGATGAAGCACGTAGCCAAGGATGGTGGCGTCCAGGTCTTGGGGGTGTCACTGTCCCTTTCCATGGATTTGCTTGATCCAGGTGGGGCAGGATGAAGTGAGACTGCCCCAAAGTCAAGAGAGCCTAGCCAGGCATGGTGGCGCAGGCTTGTAATCCCCGTACTTGGGAGGCTGAGACAGGAGAATCACAGGTTCAGAGCCAGCCTTAGCTACTTAGTGAGGCTCTCCACAACTTAGTGAGACCCTGTTTCAAAATAAAGAATAAAAAATACGACTGGGTGTAGCTAGGAGGTAGATTGCCCTTGGGTTCAATCCCCAGTACTGGGGGGGGGGGGGAGAGCCTAGTGATAGCTACCTCCACCCCCATTTTACTCTGTTTCCTCTGGAAGAACAAGTCTTCAAAAGAGATGGACTATGCTGGATCCCAGTACTTGGCAGGCTGGATCAGGGAGATAGTAGGTTTGAGGCCAGTGCAGGGTAACTTAGAACCTATTTAAAAATAAAAAGGGCTGGGGATGTAGCTCACAGGTAGAATGCCCCTGGGTTCAACCCCCAGTACCACCACCCACCAAAAAGTGGGCTACTTCCCCCTTTCCCCACCAAACAAAATTCCCTAAAGGCAAAAATCAAGTTTGGTAGATTGATTTAATCACTTATGAAGCCTTGGAGGGTCCTTTCTTCTCTGAGTGGTTTGAGGAAGAACCACTGGGCTCTCTTGAGAGCTTATTTTATGAAAGTACCATTACCAGGAAACTGTCAGTCCCCGTTTTCTCAGATTGTGGAATGGGGTCTCCAGGAAACCAGGCCTCCCAGCCCCACCTTTATGCAGGGAAAGAGCCCTTTGTATTCTATGGGTAACAGCTAAAGAGGCAAACTGGCAAAGCTAAAAGCTGTGATTTGTCTCAACAGAAATTGGAATCCTGGTCATCTTTTTCAAGGTCTGGCTCCCACTGAGCCCAGGGTTAGTGGTGTTTAATGTGGGCACGTTAGATAGATCTGCCCACGTTCTGTGAGAAGCACCGAGGTGGGACTTCCCTGAGAAGGCCCAGCCTTACTGCAAGGTTAGCCTCTGGTCATTGTTGGCAACCATAGGCCTCTCCGTGAGGTTTGGTGACTGGTACTGCTAAAAAACTCTTACTGTGGATATCAGGGTGGGAGGTCAAGGTGAGTCACAGTACTGACCTATGGTACTCTATCATCCTCCCTTGGTTCTCCATGAGGATATATTGTACCTGACCGTGGCCAGTGCTGTTCTCAGTGTAGGAGTATGCACTCTGTGTGCCCAGGAAGAATGAGGAGTGAAGGGCTAGACTCCAAGGAGCACAGCCAGCCCAGAACATAGGACCTTGCCAGGAGTTGGGTTCTGGTTGGAGGGCTGTGGGGCATGGTCTTCCCTGAGAGTACAGAGTGACCCCCTGCTGGCAATTCTGGGACCTTTCAGGGTGGGCTGAGCTAAGAGGACTGTGGACCAGTGACTGACTACAGGGTTGCTGGGGGAGGGTGGGACTAGGCCCTGTCCACCTTCTCCAGATGGTTTCTTACTTGCATCTTTGTATTTTGATGTGGTTTTCTCTGCCTTCAGTTTGTTTGGATTGATGCGTATCTGTTTTTGAGTTTTGTTTTTCCAGTGAGAGGTATTTCAGACTTAACTCCATTTCAGGTTGGACAGAGGCTATCTGATCTGTACCCTTCCTGCTAAATGGAAATGTGAGTTAGGATCTAGGCTCTGTTGCTTCACAGGCATGGGGTCCAGGCTCCTTCTGTGTGCATTGCCTGCTGTAGGGAAGCCAGGAAATGTGGATTTTAATTTGGAAGTTCTCATGCCCAATGATAAATCAGGGTTCAATCACTTGGAGAGAGAGCAGGGCAGGACAGACTGAGGGACAACCAGTTTGCCACAAGGACATGTGCACAGATATTCAGTAAGATACTTCCAGTGCAAGCTGTAGAGCAAGCCACCATGAGTCCCAAAGTTACGTATCTCATAAATTTTTTATTGCAGCCCCAGTCAGAGGCCATGTGATAGCCCATGTATACAATTGCTAGATCTGCCCATGTTTAGAGTTCATAAGGCCATAAATGTGTTTGGTGAAATGCTTTGAGGACAGTTAATGGTAAAAAACAATAACTTAAAAAACATAAATAAGAGGGAAACAGAATATAAATGTATGGGTAATCAGTGGACAAGGCTCTTGATATTCAAGTTATTGTAGTTGAAGAACTCAGCTCTGTACACAGACTGGTTTAAGAAATTCACCTCAAGTTTTAAGATTGCAAAGGGTGATTTACCTTGAAAATCACTCATTGCCCCACCTAAGCATCAGACCTGGTAGGTAATGCTCCCTCCCTTAGCTCAGGAGGCCCACAGCTGTGAGGAGGTGGCACACAGGGCAAGGGCAGCAGGCATGTTACAGGCTGTGCTTGAGTACACTTAGGCTTGGGCCCGTGGTGGCCCTGGATTGCTGGGCGGAGGCCTTTGTTGAGCACCTGACGAGTTTGTGCAAGCACCCTGAGTCCTTCTGCGGGTTCTTTTGTTCTGTTCCTTTTCTGTGTGTTTGAGGCTGGGGTCGATCTGAGTGAATGCAGAGAACGCCTCCAGCTGGGCCTCTCTGAGAGCATACGGGTTGAGTCATGCCTTGTCACGATCCTGCAGGCCTACAAGGCGTGCCTGCTTGTCCCTAGTATTGGCACATTCAGTTTTCCTCTTAACACAAATTTTGCAAAATAGTGACAAAATGTAGGTGCAGGAAAATGTCAGACCTAGAAACATGCAGTTATTTGAGGCTTAGGAGTAAATGTACAAGGGTCCAGTATTAGTACACAAATGCAGTATGCACAGAGCATATGTGGCCATGTCACACATCAAAGTAGAGGAGTCTCCCTCTTTAAATCAAGATCTTTCTGCTTTGGAGATGGCTCAGGCTTTCACAGAACTGATAATCTGCACACATATTGCTGTTGGAGCACCATTGCTCCTTACTTTATTTTGTTTGTTTTATTGTACTGGGGATTGAACCCAGGGGCTTTTTCACCTCCGAGCTACATCCCTAGATCTGTTTTATTTCTTATTTGGAATCAGGGTCTTACTAAGTTGCTTAAAGCCTCACTAAGCTGCTGAGGCTGGCCTCGAATCTGCGATCCTCCTGTCTCAGCCTCTCAAGCAGTAGGGTTACAAGTGTGTGCCACCACACCTGGCTGCTTGTTACTTTAAAGAAATGTTTTATAATGTACATACGTTCCTCTGGAAAATCTTGAAATTTGTTAATTTTTTTTTTCAAAAATAGATATGAAAGCCGAGGTTATGAACTGTCCCTCTGTATTTTACTATATGTAATTAATACTGCAATGAATTTGACTTTTTTTTTTTTTTTTTTTGCAGTATTGTGGGTTGAACCCAGGGGCATTCTACCTCTGAGCTACACCCCCAGCCCTACTTTTTATTTTTTATTTTGAAACAGGGTCTCACTAAGTTGCAGAGGGCCTAAGTATCTGAGTCTGGTCTTGAACCTGTGATCCTCCTGTCTCAGCCTCCCAAGTACTGAGATTACAAACGTGTGCCAACACCTGGCGAATTTGACTTTAATAGAAAAAAAAATACTCTCATCATCACCAACTTTCCTTTCAAGTTGGACATGTGTGAATCCTTGATTGTTGTGTTCATGAGAACAGAGCATCCTGTTAGATCAGCAGCTGAGAATGGAATCTGGACCCTTGGAGCCCATTCACTGCTCCAGTTGGAGGTGCCTGCCTTCCTATTGCTGTTTAAGGAACATGATAAACTTTTACCTGAGCCTGTTCTGAGAGCTGTCTGGCTTGTTCTGGGGGTATTTCTGAGACTTACAGAGGCACAGGGGATAGTGCTAACTGCTGGACAGGTTCCTCTTCAAGTGCTACACCAGTCATATTTTATTCACTCATTGCTATAGACCCATGTGAATTCACAAAGCCAAGCATTCTCACTGCCCAGCAGACAGCAGGCTGCCCCCTTGGGACCAGTAACTGAAGAGGCCCTGACAGAGACAGACCTACAGGGAATGTGGCCCCTGAGTAGAGGCCACCTGTACCACTGTCCCCAGGTCCTCACCAAAGAACACATTCTTTCTGAAGGAACTTTCTTGATTTTGGCTACATGGGGGCTACATGTCCTTATTCCTGGGGCAGCCCCAGAACTAAGGCCGAGGAGGCTCTCTGGGAAGTCTGTTTTCACTGTTTATTAATAACAGGGTGATTCTGAGGAACCTGAAAAGCAGGTTTAGCTGGTGTGCAGGGATTCTGGTGGAGGAAAGGTAAGTAGCACCTGGGCTGAGTGTTACACAGGTATTTAGGGCCTATGCCCAGAGACCCTGGCAGTGAATTTTCTCCCACTACAATGTTCTCTTGGGGTTTGGGCCTGTTAACAGAAATAGTGGAGAGTGCCTGGGCCTCCTAGAGATGATGTGCCAAGTCAGGAAGTGCTGGCTACCATCTGCCTGTGAAGATAGTAGTGTGGGCCTAGGTATATATGGCATGTGTTTAAACGAGACTTTAGACTTACCCTTCCTGATTTCCTCCACTAAATCATGTAACTGCTTTGGGAGCTCTAGTACTTTCTCCTATTAAAAAAAATAAAAGACTGGGACTGTGGCTCAGGGGTAGAGAGCTTGCCTAGCATGCTCATCCCCAGCACTGCAGGGAGGTGGGGAGGGAAGGAAGGAAAGAGAAAACCGCTTGGTGTGGTGGCACATGCATGTAATCCCCATACTTGGGAGGCTAAGACAGGAGAATCACAGGTTTGAGACCAACCTCAGCAATTTAGTGAGACCTTGTTTTGAATACAAAATTTTAAAAAGTGCTGGGGATATAACTCAGAGGTGGAATGCCCCTGGGTTTAACCCCCCCCCATTCCACACACAAAGATAATAATAAAAATAAATTAAAAATGAAAACCACCCACAGGGTAGATTGTGACCTCTGAAGTCCTCACAGTCCCTCTCTCTGGGGCTGCAAGGCAGGCTGGGCCCAGCACATTTGGCTCTAAGGCATCCTTGCTGAACCAGACCAAGTTCAAAAAGGCAATGGTGGACACGAGTGTGTGGGTTGTGGGTAATGCTGTTTGAACAGGGCACCTTGTGACTGCTTCTCTTCTGTGGCACCTTGAGCTTCTTTCCTCTTGTTCTGTCCCTAAATCCCCATGGGAAACTTGTGATACTGAAATTGCATTTTTCTAACTTACACCTGGTTGGTAAGTCTCGTTTTTAGAATGTCCAGAGCATTGCCTGAGAGCCTTCCTCCAACTGTGACGCTGTCAGTGTTCACAGAGTGCCTTGGTGGTAGGCCTCAATGGAACATGCTATTTCTTCCCCCACAAATTTCTAGGTTTTTCCTTCTTCATCCTTATTTTTCTTTTCATTCTGCTGAGAGCCTTCATTTTGAACTTTGCAAAATCTTAGCTACTGATGGTGTGTACAAAGTCTTCTGTTTTCTTTTCTTTTGTTCCAGTGTCTTTTTCTTACTTTGTGGACATAGTATCTTGTTAGTATTATGTGTGGGGTTTAGATCCCCCTCCCCTTTGAGGTGGGCGGTGTTGATATCAAACCTGAGGCCTTCAGCATGCTTGGCAAGTGCTTTACCACTGAATTGCATCCCCAGCCCTGTTTTCCTTTTAGTGTCTCCTGTCTTGCTTACTTCTCTCCAAATTCCTTTTTTGTTTGGAGGCTTTTTAAGAGAAGACATGGCCTAGCTTACAGATACTGAATCTGCAGGTCCTTGCACTGAGGCCTCAGACTGCTCATGTGCACATTTGCTGGGGTTTTCTGGGGATCTCCTTGTGTCCACATCTGTGTCCTCCCTGCCCTTGCTCAGTGTGATGTCTCCCTGGTATAGCTGTTCCTCCTCTGTGCACAAAAGGCTAAGAATGCTGGCAGCTGGACCCTATGCACAGCCAGAGTCCAAGGAGGTCCAGCTTTCTGCCTGGTCTGGTTGTTGGTCACCTTGTGATCCTGAGATAACTGTTACTCCTCCCTTATCCCTAGTTGTAGGAGTTAAAGTTGAGAGTGTAGTCTCAAGTGTGTCTCTCCCTCTTTTCTCTGTGCTGATTTATTCCCCAGTGGGCAATAATTTCAGGAGTACATTGAGAGGTAGTGTTAGTCTGCTCCATGTTGCACAGGTGCTTTTCACCCTCTTACTTGGGGAGCTTGGCAGTCCCCAGAAAAAGGACTGTGATAGCAAAGTGCTTAAATTTCAGACATTTATAATGTTTTGAATACATGATATGGTGCAAAACCAAAAAGGAGAACTGTATCCAGAGTGCACTGGAGCCAGTGTGGAAGGGCTTCCCTGGCCACAGCTGGGTCTGTCCCACTGAACAAGACAGGAGTACATGCTCATGTGGGTACCAAGAAATGGAGAAGGGAGGGTTTCCCTGAAGTGAATGCTGGACAGTCACTGGAGGTAGTGACATAGTTACAAAATAACCTTCTCTCAGTTTAGCCCCAGATAGCAGGGGTGCTGAAAGGAGGAGGAGGTGTGGCAAGGAACAGGGTCTCCCACCACTGCCTCTTGGCACAGGGTTGCTGGAGGACAGTGACCTGGAAAAAGGCATTCAGGGAAACTGTGGTGCAGTTAAGTGTCAGCACCCCCCCACACACACACACACATACATACACTGTTGTGATTTGGATGCATCTCCTGAGTCGTGTGTGGGAAACCAACCCCCTGTGGGACAGTGATGGACAGGTGTTGAGATTGGGAGACTCTGACCTCATGAATGGATTAATGCTACCACAAAAGGGCTTACTCTGCTGCCCCTCCACCACTGAGGACGGAACATCCCTCCCCTTCAGAGAATGCAGCACAAGGCTCCATCTTGAACCAGACACGGCACCTGCCTGTCCTCCATCCTAACTTCCTCCACCCCCGAACTGTGAGCAGTTAGCACTGTGTTGATAAGCTGCCAATCTGTGGTGTATATGGTGTCACACAGGGACATGTAGCACACATGAAACCTCATTGCTCCTGTCTTGTCCTGAGTATGGGTTAATTGTCTTTGTGGCACAGGCATATTCTTTGTTTTTGGAGGCTGCACTGCTCTCCTTTTTTGCTTTTACTATTAGGTGCTAACAGTCTCTTAATTTTAATTTTCCAACAATCAGTATTTGAAAACGCAATAAAATCTGTGTTTGGAGTAAGGTCAGCCAAAGAATGAAAGTGCCTAGGAGCCGGGTGTGGTGGCGCACGCTTGTAATCCCAGCATTCGGGAGGCTGAGACCGGAGGATCCAGGTTCGAGGCCAGCCTCAGCCTACCTAGTGAGGCACTCTGCAACTTAGTGAGACTCGGTTTCAAAATAAAGAATAAAAAATAGGGCTGGGGGTATACCTCGGAGGTAGAATGCCTCTGAGTTCAATCCCCAGTACCGCAAAAAAAAAGTGCCTAGGATTGTGAGGCCAAGGCCTGGGATGTCCTGGTGTCCTCCCAGAGCTCTCAGGTCTCTGGTCAGCCTCTGATGATTTGATATCAGCTGACTTGATTGTTGCCCCCAGTGTTTTTTTCTGCTAGTGGACTTTGTAGTCACAGTGTGGGTCAAACATAGTGTGGTACTTTTGTGGGAGCACATCCTTATACGTGCCTGTCCTCTAGGGAGTGTTATATCCCACAAAGCCTATGGATGAGTGGTGGCTGTGACCTGAGGTGGCAAGGGAACTTGGCAGATTCCCTCACAGGTGATGCTGCAGTACTTCCTAGGCTTGTACTGTGATATGCTGCGTGTGCAGCTCCTGGCAAAGTTTGACCTATGGTCCTTGGACTGCAGTGTGACCTCTGGTCCTGTGGGAGACTTCCTGGCTCCTACTTATTAGTTGTGATTTGTTGATACCTGTTGGTGTATTGGGGAGAGATGTTGGCTGGATTTTTCTGGCCCCTTTGAAAGCTCTGTGTTTGACTGTAGAGGTGTTGTGTGCCTATGAAAGCCTGATTTCAAGATGATATGCATGCCTGCTTTCCAACTGTGAGCAGGGGTGGCTGTGGTCAGATATCCACAGCCTGACAGCATGGGGGTGGGTGGAGTTGGGAGGCCAGAGATCGCTCTGGTGCTTCTGTCTCCCTGCCCAGCTGTGTGGCCTGGGAGAGCTCACCAGCCAGGAGGGTGCTGGGATTGCATCATATACCCCCTGTGGGCTTTCAGGAAGAGGGGATGATATCCCTGGGTGGATAGTCTCTGACATGCCGCTGGGGCTCATCCTAGAAGCATGGAAACAAGCCCAGGACACCTTGCTTTCCCAGGTCTCTGGCCAGTGTCGCTTCCGCCCGTCCACAAGCATGGGGAATATCTTTGCAAACCTCTTCAAGGGCCTTTTTGGCAAAAAAGAAATGCGCATCCTCATGGTGGGCCTGGATGCTGCAGGAAAGACGACGATTCTGTACAAACTGAAGCTTGGTGAAATTGTAACCACCATTCCCACCATAGGTGAGAAGCCTGGCTGGAGCTGGGGTGGACCATGGGGGGTGGGGGACTGGGGCTGGGACTCCTAGGAACAGAGTCTTCAGCTGCAACTCTGCCTCCAGGTTTCAATGTGGAGACTGTTGAGTACAAGAATATCAGCTTCACCGTATGGGATGTGGGTGGACAGGACAAGATCCGGCCACTGTGGCGCCACTACTTCCAGAACACCCAAGGTGAGCAGCAGCCATCATCCTGGGTTCCTCTCGTCTGCTTCCTTGAGGGGGGTTCAGCCTTCTGGTAGAGGCCTGTGGGCCTCACTGGCTGGCCTCAAGGGCACTATATCACACCACAGCATCATAGCCAGGAAGAGCCAAGCCCAGGGCCATGAGGGCCAGTTGTGACCTTGTGAT
>PVLC010031351.1:0-18832 GCA_004027655.1 Graphiurus murinus
ACCTGGAAAGTTTCCATTTGATTGAGAAAAGACAAACAGCAGATGCTAAAACCAAGAAGATATGGATGGTGAGATTACTGGATAAGGGTTTTAAAGCAGCCACCACAAAAATGTTACAATAAGCACTTATAGGAACATGCTCAAAACCAAAAAGAAAAAAAAATAATAGAAAGTCTTAGCCAAGAAACAGAAGACATAAGAAAATACTGCATAGAAATTTTAGAATTGAGAAATGCAATAACTGATATATAACTGGATGGGGAAAATCCCAGACTGGAGATGACATAGAAAAGAATCAGTAAAATCAAAGAGTCAATGATGGAAACTACCCAATTGAATAACAGAGAGCAAGTACTGGGGAAAAAAAAGGAATAAAATAATCAGGAATAAATTTAAAGGTGAAAGACTTTTGCACTGAAAACTATAAAATACCAAGAAAGAAATTAAAGACACAAGTAATGGATGGAGGCCCCATGTTCATGGATTGGAAGACTTAATATTGTTAAAATATGCATACTACCCAAAGCAATCTACAGATCTGATGCAATCCCATCAAAATACCAATGCCCCCTTTTAAAATCAGAGATAAAACGATCCTCAAATTCATAAGGAACCACAAAAGACCCCAAATAGCCAAAACAATCTAGAGGTATCACATGTCTACATTACAAAGTTATAATAATCAAAACAGCATGGTACTTGCATAAAAGCAAACATGTAGACATAAAGTAGTGTATATGGCAGCTTGGAACTGTTGCAGAGTCGTCTTCTATCCTGGACCCTACTCAAAACTAGTAACTTGGCTCATGCTTGAAATTCCAGTGATATTGGAGGCTGAGGCAGGAGGATTGCAAGTTTGAGGCCAGCCTCAACAGTGAAACCCTGCTCAAAAAACAAACAAACAAACATACATTTTAAAAGGGGTTGTGAATATAGCTCAGTGGTAGAGTGCTGAGCCACACACACTGTAGAGACTCCACACACTCATGTAGCTGTTCACAAGGACTTTGGTCCTATTGCACCTCTATGAACTGACAGGTTCCAGAGGAAATCACAAGGAAACCCCATTGGTGCAGAACCTTTCCATAAACAGCAGATGGACAACCCCGTCTCAGGACACTCCTTCCCCAGGTGAGGTAGAGCAGGTCTCAGAGTTCACCCACCTGTCAGCCACGTCCAGGTCTGACTCCATCTTCTCCAGGCCCTCCATGACACTGTCGAGCTGCTCGCCCTGGTGGTGCAGGACCTTTGCAGTATCTTCCAGGCGCCTTTGGGAACTGGCCATCAGTCCAGTCAGCTCTTGTCCCTTGGTTTTGGGGAAGGACAAAGCCCCTGCAGCAGTGCAGGGCTGGGACAACAGTAGCTCTCTCCAGAAGTGCTCAATGATGTTGAAGACCACATTGCGACTGGGCCGCAAGGAGCTAAACCAGTGCTTGAGGTGGCCTTTCTCCAGCACGGTGATGGCACTAAAGATAAAGTATGAAGCCTCCTTCCTGATCTCAACAATGCTGGAGAGGGGCAGGCCAACCAGGACATCTCCAGCTCTGTCTTCTGTGAACTTCAGTGAGCGGGGTGTCAAAGACAGTTTCCCAGGGACCCATCGCTTCTCCAGGTCCAAGTAGTAGGAACAAGGCCAAGAGTGGACACAAATGTCGTTGCTCATCTGTCCCTGGATCTGATACACCACTCCGAGCTGTAGTGTTGCCTCTGAGGGAGAAGAGACAGATCAGGGCAGGCAAGGCTGAAAACAGACCCATCAACCTTGGAACAGAGACACAGGAAATCCACAGCTGCTCTGGGTGCTTGTTGGCAGCAGCAGTGTAAAGCCAAAGCCTCCGCTTGGCAAGCACACAAGACAAGGACAGGGTGAGAGAGTTGGATCAGAACCAAGATCCCTTGTAATCCCAGCATTTGGGAGGCAGAGACTGGAGGATCCGGGTTCGAGGCCAGTCTCAGCTACCTAGTAAGGCACTCCACAACTTAGTGAGACCCTGTTTCAAAATAAAGAATAAAAAATAGGACTGGGGGTATAGCTCAGGTAGAATGCCCCTGAGTTCAATCCCCAGTACTGAAAAAAAAAAAGAACCAAGATCCCCCAAGCCTGAACCTGTGTGCATCCCTTCTGCCTCCCCTAAATGAGATCTTCTGCCCTGTGCCTATCAGGCACATACTCAGAAGGACAACCTCCGGGGGCCTTCCCCCGGGCTCTGGGCCAGACTGGGGGTTTGTTCGCAGAGTTCTTCACAGACATGACCTGTGAATGTGATATCTCCATCACTGTACATTTATGTGAAGTCCTACAAAGGGTCCCCTTTGAAATATCTCATTCATTCATTCATTTATGGTTTTGGGGATTGAGCCTAGGGGCGCTCTACTGCTGAGCTATAATCTCAAACTCTTTTTATTTTTTATTTTGAGACAGGGTCTCTCTATTTGCAATCTTCCTGCCTTAGCATCCCACAGGCATGTGCCACTGAGTCCAGCTTGTATACTGTATTCAACTGTATAGACAAAACTATCCTATAGACAAATATTTTCACTTCCTGGATATTAATCTCATAGAGGTTTTTTTAAAATAACAATGGCGTCATATATACATATATGTGTTTATATATACATAGTTCGTGTAGGTATCCTATCTGCATCTTCATATTTACATTGACATTTATAATTTATTTATTTGCAGTACCAGGGATTGAACCCAGGGGCATTCTACATCCAAGCTACAGCCCCAGCCCTATTTTTTTTTTTTTTTTTTTGCAGTACTGGGGATTGAACTCAGGGGGCATTCTACCTCCGAGCTACACCCCCAGCCCTATTTTTTTATTCTTTATTTTGAAACAGGGTCTCACTAAGTTGCGGAGTGCCTCACTAGGTAGCTGAGGCTGGCCTTGAACCCGGATTCTCCTGTCTCAGCCTCCCAAATGCTGGGATTACAAGCGTGCGCCACCACGCCCGGCTCCCAGCCCTATTTTTTATTCTTTATTTTAAACCAGGGTCTCACTAAGTTGTGGGTGGCCTTGCTAAGTAGCTGAGGCTAGCTGTGAACCTGCGATCCTCCTGTCTCAGTCTCCCAAATACTGTGTACCACCATGCCCGGCTCTTACATTGACATTTAACAAGGCACTCTGATAAGTCATGGATGACAGGTTTGAATCAACCTTTATAAAGCATGTAGTCCAACCCTCTCATTGTACAGATACAGAATATAATGAACGAGGTCCCACCATGAGCCCCACGCTTACTGTGCAGAAGCCAGGCCTATAGGTAACACCTAGCCAAGTACTCTTCCAAGCAGACAGCAGTCCAACTGCAGGGTGGCACTTCTTCCACCTTTCCCTTTCCCATCTGTCTCTACCTATCTCTGCCACCTTCTCACACTGTCTTTGTCTCTCTCTCCATGCCTCTGTCTTTCTCACTTTATCTGTATCTCTGCCTCTTACTCATTCTACCTCTCTCTCTAGCACACACGCGCCTTTCTTACACACACAATCATTATGATATGACTTCACTTATACCAGCAGAACAAATTGCTAGCATGATCCTTGAAATACTGATAAGTGTGGGCTTTCCATGGAACAGCTCAGGGACACTCCTTGGCCAACCAACAGCTCTGTAAGCCCCTGATGTACAGAAGCCATGTTGGGCAATAAATACATGAGGCAACACCGGCACAGTCCCTGAGTCGTGAGCATGGAGCCAACGGGAGTTATACTGCATTAAGCTGTGCAAGCTGGACAAGGACACAGAAGTGGAACCTGTGTCAACATGAGGCTCCTGAACAGAATCCAGCCCCCTGGTGGGGTCTACCTGAGTGACTGGGGCCAGAGGGCTGGCCTGCTCCCCTTGCCTAAGTTAAATGTTTTACACCATGTAGGGCAAAAGCATAGAGCTGTGAGGGTGCTGATGCTGTCTGCTCCCTCTGAACCAGCTATGAAGGGCTCTGTGGTGTCACAAACAAATGGCCCAGGAATCCTACAGGCCCTGCTTGGTCATCACCTTTGTTCCCACCGCATGTGGCTGCTGTTCTCCTACCAGGAACAGACCTGTGTCTGCATAGACCACCAGGCCAGCATGAACTGAGATGACAGCTCAGTGGCTCAGATTAAACAATCAGGTGGGGAGAAGCCTGGAGCCTGTCACTTGCCTTGGTTTTTACCATCCAGTAAGAGTTGGGCTCAGACAACATGTGGCCACAGAAACAAGCAACCAGACAATGAGGAAGAGGAGCAGAGGAAGAAATCTTACTCAGCAGCATGCTTCATACACACAAAAGTGAGGTGGTGGCACATTAGAGCAAAGTGACGATTCCATTGTTAAGTAAATTCAACTCTGGTAATCCAGTTGAAGTACTTTAAAACACATCCATGGTTTTCTCTTAACCACCACAAAGGCAGATATGTGTCTACCCTAGCCGCTATTATTAGCTACTTCAGCAAATCACCAGATCATAGCTCTACTAGCTACTAATACCTGAAATTAGGACATGCCCAAAAGAAATATAACTTACTAGGTATGAGAATTTTGTCCTCATCACAAAATAAAATCAGATATGAAATTTAAAAGTAATAAAAAGTGTCAGGATAATTCTGGGTTGCAGAGGGGAACTGGGGCCGACAGGGAGCCTGAGCTAGGCCTAAGAACCTGTCCTTGGCCATACCAAAGGGAATCTCCACATTAAAAACAAACAAAACACCTCATACTCTCACTTTGAGAGAGAGCCAGGAAGGTTATGGCCTGATGTCACTGGAAAACTAAGGGAGGTTTTCTCAGCTGTGGGAGACATTTGTCCTGTACAGAAGGCTGGCCTTGTCTCTCTCTCTGAGGGAGGGTACACACCAGGGCCACACCGAAGTCTCCAGTAGCAGGAGAAAGCCTTTCTCATGCAATGGTGTCTCCTAACACCTGGGTACACTGTAGTGACACCAGGCAACAGATCCCCAAACTTGGAAACATACCTCAAGAAAAAGAGAGGTGTTGGGGTCTTCAGTGCTACAACCAACCTGCCCGTACCTCACTAAATCACAAGTGAGGGCACCCCTAAGTCACATGCAAGACCCTGAATGGTCTCTGGTGTCCGCAACTCAGAATAAGGGGAGGGTGACCCATTTCAGCTCAGCCAGGGTCTCCAAAGTCTAAGGCAGGTTGTGTGGGTAAAGAGTTTTGTGCAAGCACTTGCTGGCCCGGCCCCATCTCCAGCCTGAAGGGGGTGCCCTTCTGCTCAGCCACACCTAAGTCTGCCCAGAGAGGGACCGGCTCCCTACGGCATGCACAGGGAGAAAACTGACCTCTCGCTCAGATTCTCCTACTACACTCTCACAGCACAAATCAATTCTGACACAACATGTGTGGGGGTTTCCCCACACACCACCCAGCAACAGTTGTGCAGTGGACACCAGCCGAGTGTCCTCTAACTCAATTCAGTTCTGGCACTGCCTGAAAACAGTGCCAGACCCCACATGCTGAAGGCTCAGTCCCCAAGACAGCCTCCACTTTAGATGCCAGGTGCAAGCCGAGGCTGCCTCACCTGTGCTGACCTACTAGCTGAAAATCAGGGTTCTCACAACCCCTCCTTGGGTTCAATTAATTTGCTTAAGTGGTTCATAGAACACAGGGAAACACTTGCTTACATGTGCTGGTTATCATAAGAACATTGAAGCATGCACATGAAGAAATGCACAGGGTCAGGTATAGAGAAGAGGCCTTCATGTCCTCCCTGAGAACCCTCCAGGAAGTTCTGGGAACCCAGTCCCTATGGGTTTTATGAAGGCTTCATTACATAGGCAGGATCATGGGCCATAGGTGATCAGCTCAACCCTCAGACCCTCTCTTCTCCCTGGGCGGAAAGCCGTAAACCTCTGACCCTGCCTTGGTCTTTCAGAGACCAGCCCCAACTTGAAGCTACCTGAGGCTTCAGCCAGCAGGGGGTTAATGAGCATACAGAAAGACATTTATGACTTCAGATATCTCAAGGATTTCAGGAATCAAATGCCAGGAAATAAGGATAAAAACCAGACACCTATTTCACACTATCACACTGCTAGACAGGGCATGGAAAGTGAATTTATGTTAACAACTACCTGACCCCAAGTAACTGTTTCTAAGCATACAGCTTTGGGGGGTACTCCGTGAGCATGAAGTGATTATGCACAAATTCCCCAAAGAAACACCTGGCCTGGCATCCAGCACGAGAGGAAGCACACTGTGGTTCCAGCTGTAGATCCTCCAGCTCCACCACAAACTTTATGACTTTGGAAAAGTTATCTCACCTTCTGGACCTGGGTTTTCTCTCTGGTAAAATAACTAAAAGATCTCAGAATGACACCAACTCTAAGATACTCTAAAATTCAAAAAGAAAAGAAAGGACAGAAAGACAAAAGATGAAGAAGTGAACAACCGAATCACTGGTCATGGCGTTATAGATAATAAAGATGAGAAAAATATTCAAGTTTGACATACCAAGGAAGAAGCAAAAGAAACAAGTGGTCACAACTTTTCCTACCACACATTTCCAGGGCACCTTTCCCAGAAAACCAAAGTAAATGGTCACTAAGTGGAAAGATGGAAGTAAGAAAACATTCCCATCACACACCGGAAGCCCTCTATGCATGTATGGAACCTCCACATCCTTCCTGCTCACCTCCTGTCCTCGACTGACACCCAAGTCCCCAAGCAGAGTCCTGGGGAAGGGTCCCTACTTCACTCTTAGGCCAGGCCTTCCTCCCAGGCTCTCTACTCCACCCTTCTCCCCTCCACCATCATGGACTTCATCTCTCCTACACCAAATGCCAACACATGGTCTGTCAGGGGCCACATGGAAAGTACTTTAGGCCTTATAGCTATGGTCTGTCACAACCACTCAACTCTGCCACTGTAGAGCGGAACCAGTCGCAGATAATACTTCAATCTAGGGTTATGGGTGTCCCAGTAAAACTTCATTTATAAAGACATGGCAACTAGATGTGGCTTGCAGGCTTTAGTTTGCTAAGCCCTCTCCTGGGTCAACTCATCAGTTTACAAACCTGCTCTAAGGTCTCCAAGAGAATCACACATAGCCTGCCCTCAGATGCCACTGCTCCTCCCAGGTCTGCCCTGCTATGACATTTACTACTTCCTGACCTCACTCCACCAACACCTCCAGACACAGGGCTTCGTCCCCACCACTTCCCTGACATCTTAGCCAGTTCTCATACTCTAAAAGGCAAGGTCCACCAGTCCTGGGAGTCCATGTACCTGACATGGCCTTGCCCTAGAATGAAATCCTCTCTTCCTAAATGAGTCAAGAGTAAGTACCATGGCAGTAAATGCCACCTTGGGGCTGACTCTACCCAAGTGTGGCTGTCAAACCCAGGAGCTTTCCAGGCTTCAGTCTGGATGCCTGGT
The DNA here is from genome assembly GCA_004027655.1 of Graphiurus murinus. Lineage (NCBI taxonomy): Eukaryota > Metazoa > Chordata > Mammalia > Rodentia > Gliridae > Graphiurus > Graphiurus murinus. The sequence goes on from PVLC010031351.1 coordinate 7,384, forward strand.
CGCTGGCTGGGCATCTCCACCCACAGCTAAGAGCCATCTCCCACCTGACTAACGCCACTGTGTGCACGGCTCCTCAACAGAGGCTCCACTGGACCCAAGAGTTTTCCTAGGTTCCCTCTTCCTCATCTCCCCAAACAACCCATCAGCAAGTCCTGGCAGCTTTCTACTGCTGTCCATCCCCACCCCCTACCTCTCTCCAAAGCAGGCTCATCACTCACCCGGACAGCCCCTCAGCTGACCTCCTAACTTCACCCTGTCCCTACCACCTATTCTCTACCCAACAACCAATTAGGTAGTCATAAAAGAGAATTATAAAATGTCACTCTGGCAGAGTGTGGTGGTGCATGCTTGTTAAGTCTAGTGCTTGGGAGGCTGAAACAGGAGGATTGCTGGTTCCAGGACAGCCTTAGAAAGTAGTGAGGAGCCAGTTGTGGTGGCACATGCTTGTAATCCCAGTACTTGGGAGGCTGAGACCGGAGGATCTGGGTTCACCGCCAGCCTCTGCAACTTAGTGAAGCCCTGTTTCAAAATAAAGAATAAAAAATAGGGCTGGGGGTGTAGCTTGAATGTAGAATGCCCTTGAGTTCAATCCCCAGTACTGCAAAAAAAAAAAAAAAAAAGAAAGTAGTGAGACTCTCATCAACCTAGTGAGACCCTGTTAAGGGTTGAGGGTGTAATTCAGAGGTAGAATGAATATCCCTGGGTTCAGTCCCCAGTGCCCTGGGCCCAAATGCTCTTCTGTCAAAACTCTTCCCAATGTCGGGCAAAGGATGTAGAACTGCCTAGCATGTGGGAGAAGCCTTAGGTTCAATCCCCAGCACCTCTTGACCACAAACACCCTTCCCAAAGTACTTGGAGTAATGCCTAACTCCTCGCCACTGCCTGGGGAGTTCTGCAGCTTCACCCTGTTGCCCTATCCTCTCCACCCTGCCTCAGGACTCCCCACTGCTCTTCTCCAGCGACTCTGAAAGGTACTTCCTACTTCAGGCCTCTGCAGAAGGGGCACCTTTAACCTTCCTAAGGCACCATCAGTAACTACAGCATCCACACTCCAGAGCCTGTTCACATGTTTACACAGCTATCAGCTCAGTCTACATACCAGAGAAGGTGACCACAGGAGAGGGCCGTGTGCACAAGTCTCAAATACCACAGGCCCCCAGGCCTATGTGCTGAGTGGGTCATGTCATACCCAGGGAGATAAGGACTGTGTCCACTCTCCACACGCTGCCTTGCTCTTTGACCATGCTCTATTCCTGGAGTCCTTATTTGGTGCCCACCTGCTGCAAGCTGGAACCTGCTCCACCAGTGCAGTGCAGATGTGGACCCACAGACCTGCGTGACCCTGTATCTGCAGGGCACAAGTACCATGGGAGGTCATGGCAGGCAGCCCTTGGTGTCTGAGGCTAATCCACCTGAGTGACACTCTTGGGGAATAAGTCTTTGGGCCCGAGGCTGGCTCTATGAACACACTGTGATGGGCATAAGGGATCTCTTTCAGCATTTCCATCATACATGTGCCCAAGTGAGACTCAATAGCAAGTAAACACCTTATTTTTAGTTAATTTCCAAAGGAACAGAACAAGCAATATTTTGCACACCTTCTACTACCTCCAGACTTGAGGGCTGAGAGGCAGAACAGTGGGGCAGTGTGTGTGTGGCGGGGGCGGCATGGCTGGCTTTTTCCATTACCTGCCCTCCCATCTGCAGCAGACCCTCTTTCCACTCCCTCAGGGGTTCCCACTCCACCCTGGGAGGCTGTCCTACTGTCTGAGGGCATTTCATCCCAACACCAGAGTCTATTCACAGGGCATGCGCTAGCTTTTCAGAGAACTGACTGTACACTGTTCCCACTGCATTTCCTCCAAAGTGCTAACTTCAATCCTCTTCCTGTTGTTTTCTTTTGGGGTGGCCCCACCCAAGAGGCTCAGATTCTGTAGGTCCGAGTGAGGCCAGAGGATGTGCATCACTTGCCAGTTCCCAGCTATGCCAGGGGCCTTCAGTGACATACACCTGTGTTTGTTCTTTCTCCAGCCCTACATGTACAACAGACTGACACTAACACCAGAGGGCCACCATGTGGGTAAGGGGAAATATAGCACCAAATATCTGGCCCAAGAGCTCAATGTCCCAGATTCAGGGTTAAAGGCTCAATTGCTTCAAGAGATCTTGGGAAGTCTACGGACCTGGTGTCCCTGATCTCCTCTTTCTCAGGGAACTTGGTCTCAGCCAGAGCTGCAGGAATTTGTACTGAGCAATACTTTGTCCTGAACATGCCTATCTTTCATACTCTTGGAAAAACAAACTGCCTGTCTTACCTCTGCTCTCACACCAGTCAACAGAAGAGACTTCTGTGATTCCGAAAGGTGTGAGGATTTCTCCCCACCGACTAGCAAGCAATTCCACAGCAGTGGACATCAGCAGGGTGTCCTCTAATCTAATTCAGACAGTGCCAGACCCCACAGGATGAAGGCTCAGTCCCCAAGATGGCCCCTTCAGATGCCAGTCACAAGCCCCAGGCTTATGCTTACGTATGTTCACTGGTTTATCATAAAGGATGCTACAAAGGATGCAGATGAAGAGATGAACAGGGCCAGGTATGAGGAAAGAGCCCCAGCTTCCATGCCCTCCGTTGGTACCCTCTAGGAATCTCCATGTGTTCAGCCACCAGGAAGCTCCAGAACATAGTCTTTGTGGGGTTTTATGGAGGCTTCATTACATAGGCAGGACTGAGCCCATCATGGGCCATTGGTGATGGGCTCAACCTTCAGTCCCTCTCCCCTCCCTGGAGGCTGGGGAGGGGCTGAAAATCCCAACCCTCATATCCTGCCTTGTTCTTCCAGTGACCAGTCCCATTCCAAAGCTACTTGGGGTTGCTGGCCAGCAGGGGGCTCATTAGCATACAGAAAGACTTATTACTTCAAGGATTCCAAGGGTTTTAGGAGTTGTATGTCAGGTAATAGGATGAAAACTAAACATATATTTTACAACATAACATTGTGCCAATGTAGAAAGAAAAGAGATTGGGGAGAGAAAAAGGAAGGAGGGAGGGAGAATAAATGAGCAAATAAAGCCAGGAAAAAATAAATTAATTTTAATAAAATAATTTTTTTGGTGGCACTGGGGGTGGAATTCAGGACATTCTATCTCTGACACCCCAGTCTTATTTTATTTTGAGACAGGGTCTGACTAAGTTGCGGAAGGCCTCACTAAGTTGCTGAGTTTGGCCGTGAGTTCAGTGTTCCTCCTGTCTCGCCTCCCAAGTTCTGGGATTGCAAGTGTGCCACCACTTCCAGCTTAACTAAAATTTTAAATAAATAAATAATTTTTTTTTCTGGCTCTGTATCAGAAAATTAAAAAATGGCCATTGGATGGGCTTATAGGTGAGTCTCTCCATTTAAACTTCTCTATGCATTCTCATTTCCTACCATGACCCAGCCCACAATAAAAAATTCCACACCTAAGCCGGACGTGGTGGCGCAAGCTTGTAATCCCAGCATTCGGGAGGCTGAGACCGGAAGATCCGGGTTCCCGGCCAGCCTCAGCTACCTAGTGAGGTACTCCGCAACTTCGTGAGACCCAGTTTCAAAATAAAGAATAAAAAATAGGGCTGGGGGTGTAGCTCGGAGGTAAAATGCCCCTGAGTTCAATCCCCAGTACCGCAAAAAAAAAAAAAAAAAAATCCACACCTAGACCACGGAAGTCACAATGAGGTCCATCAGAAAAGGGGCCACAGCATACTGGTTATCACATAATCCCCCCAAACAACTCTCTACTTCCAGTCCCTGCCCCTTCCCTTTTCCCACCCCACTCTACCTGTGTGAGACTATAATTAGATCTTTTATATAAAAGCAATAGCTTGACTCAAGCTCCATTTTGTAACTTTGAATGCTTTCTCATTCTTTTGTAAAGTCAGCATTTCTTGGAAATTACAAAGGCCAACCCCTCCCCTGGCATCCCCTCTAGCCAATCATGTGAGGCTATGCTCCCACCAATAAGAGTATATAGCACAGGAGCCTGGAGTTAGACATAAAAGACCCAGCAGGTTTCTGCTACTTTGTTCTTGCACACCTGACTTTACTCGTGGCAAGATCATGTGTGTGTGTGTGTGTGTGTGTGTGTGTGTGTGTGTGTATGTGTTACTGGGGGTGGAACCCAGGGACCTTCTACCTCTGGGCTATATTCCCTATTTTATTTTTTATTTGGAAACAAGGTCTCGCTCAGTTGCTGAGAGCCTCATCAAGTTGCTAAGGCTGACTTTGAACCTACAATCCTCCTGTCTCAGATTCCCAAGTATTAGGATTACAGGAATACGCCACCACGCTTGGCTAGTAGAGTACCTTTTGGCAAAAAGTAAAATAACTGCGGGGTGTGGTAGCACATGCTTGTAATCCCAGCATTTGGGAGGCTGAGACCGGAGGATCTGGATTCCAGGCCAGCCTCAGCTACTTAGTGAGGCCCTCTGCAACTTAGTGAGACCCAGTTTCAAAATAAAGAATAAAACATAGGTCTGGGGGTATAGCTCGGAGGGAGAATGCCCCTGAGTTCAATCCCTAGTACCTAAAAAAAATAAATAAATAAATAAAAAATAATTAATTAATTTGAAAAAAGTAAAATACCCTTGCCAAGCCCCCTTTGAACATATGTTTTCTTATAATACCATGGAAATTAATTTCTAACACCTGGACCTCAGATTCTCCCAAAACTCACTTCCCCCTCATCCTCCCTCTTCTGATCTACCATATTCCTTCTATTTAAACATCACACTCTTTGGAAAAGGCTCCCCTCAAATTACCTTCCCAGGCTCAGAGCCCCAACATCCCCTCCAAACCATCCACTTCACACATCGCCATATTCTCCAAATCCTGTCACCCCTTTGAGTCAGGACCTCCATGAAAAACAGCATCCCTTAGGATTGAGAGTAGAAACTCTGAGGGAGGAATGAGACAATCAGACACCACGAAGAGAGGGGGAAGGTACACTCCTGGGATTTTACTCTTGGTTTGTTAGCTATTCAAAGCATGATGTGTGCTTTTCCTGCTCTCCCATCTTAACTTGTGGCTTGTTGGCTGTTAGGAACTTGGTGTGTGCCTTTCCCGATCTCCTCATACACTCACAGTCTTATTGGCCTCAAAAAACCAGGTATATTATTAAAGCTAGGACACCCTCACCATGACTTTCCAAGAACAAACCACACACAGGATAAAACTTTTGGGGAGGTGGGCATGGTGGTGCACACTTGTAATCCCAGTACTTGGGAGGCTGAGATAGGAGGCTCGCAGGTTCTCGGCCAGCTTCAGCTACTTAGTGAAGTCCTCTGCAACTTAGTGAGACCCTGTTTCAAAATAAAGAATAAAAAAAAAATAGGGCTGGGGGTGTAGCATGGAGGTAGAATGCCCCTGGGTTTAATCCCCAGTACAATAAATAAATAAATAAATAACAAAAAGAAAGAAAATAAAGAATAAAGCCTGGCGTGATGGTGCACACCTAAAAAACAAAAACAAAAACAAAAAAACAAAAAAAAACTTTTGGGGAGTCACCAAAACAGCAAATTCCCGGACCTTAACTTCTTGCTAGGATTTCTTTTCTTCCACTCCCCACCTGTATGTTCCCTTAACAACTTCAGCAACTCATTCTTATCCTAAGGCAGAGATGTTGATGCAGGATATGGCATCGATATTTAAGATGTGAGCAGCTAACTACCCTTCTCTTAAGGTTAAATTGCCAGCCATAAAAAAAACACCCTTTAAAATGCACCTAAAAGCCAGACGTGGTGGCGCACGCTTGTACTTGGGAGGCTGAAACAGGAGGATCGCAGGTTCAATCAGCCTCAGCAACTTAGTGAGGCCCTCTGCAACTTAGTGAGATCCTGTTTCAAAATAAAAGAATAAAATAGGGCTGGGAGTGTAACTCGGAGGTAGAATGTCCCCGGGTGCCATCCCAAGTAACATACACACATACACAAATGCACCTAAAGCCAAGTAACCTTTCTAAACTCTAGCCCACCCCTACTACCCTCTCATACGAATAAAAAGTAGCTCTCTCCTTTGTCCTGAGTCAGCCAGGCACTCTTCTTTGGACGTTGCATTTCACTTCCGAAGCAGAAACCCTAACAAGAGCCTTGCCTGTTTGATCACTGGCCTGACTCGTTTTAGTTTCCACCCTGGCCAAGTCACCAAATCCAGGTTCCCTTTTCCAGCATCGCCTTTAGGACTCGCCTGCCCTTGGCTTCCAGATCCTTTCCAGACCCCGCCATCCGCTCCAGCCTCCATCTCCACATCCTCAGTCCCCACTAGACCCTCGGGACTTGGGAAGAGGCAGACTCCCGCCATCACCCCTCAGGCAGGGTGGTGGGTGTCTGGAGAACCGGAGCGAAGGGCTGGAGCCACAGGCCGCCGCCGCGCTCACCTGAGGCCGGAGCGCGCAGGCTGGGGCCGGGCCGGCGCTGCTTGACAACCGGACCCAGGACGCCGCAGCCCGTCAGCCGCACGGCGAGCACTCGTGCGCCTGCGCAAGAGGGTGGGAACGTCTAGGGCGCGTGCGCGTGTACCTGGCGTTCTCGGCTGGAGTTCCGGCCGGAATGCGGCGAAGTCGTGCTCTGGTTCCGGGCTTCTGCCCTGTCTTTTCTATTCCCGAGTGGTTTGGGCGGAGTGGGGAGCCAAACCTGGGCCTCCGGGAGCGGCTCCCCTGTCCCAGGCTCGGCGGATGGACCGAGAGACTCGCGCCTTCGCCGAGCGGCACTTCCGGGACCTAAAGGGACGAGTTCTCGGGAGCGATGGGCAGGCACCCAGCGGCATATCCTTTATCAAGGAGCCTGATGCCTTCTCCTACACCGACTTCGTGAAAGGCTTCCTGCTGCCCAACCTGCCCTGCGTGTTCTCCAGCGCCTTCACCCAGAGCTGGGGCAGCCGGCGCCACTGGGTGACGCCTCAGGGAAAGCCCGACTTCGAGTATCTCCTGCGGAAGTACGGTGAGGAGGGGCGCAGACGCCCGAGACAGTTTGGAGATCCGGGGATGCAGGAAGTACCCACAGTCCTGTGATAGCCAGGGGAGAAGAGGAGGACCCAGACCCTTGGACAGCCAGGGGGGCATAGGGAGGACCTAGACCCCCAGGGCAGATTGAGGGACACAGGCAATATCCCAGACCTGCAGGACAGATAGGTGGGGCAGCATGGAACCCAGAATTCTCTTACCCTCTGTGAGACAGAAAGGGCACATGGGTGACCCAGACCCTAGGACAGTCAGAGGACAGAATTCAGGCTCCCAGGGACATCTGAGACAGAGAGGGAGACCACGGGGACAAGTCCAGACCCCTTAGACCAGGCTGGACTGTGGAATGGCGCCCTGGATGGTAGGGAAGCAAGACATATTTAATCTCTCAGAGAACTCACCTGCGGCTCTGTAGAGGGGGCCACAGGGAGGACTCTGCTAGGTCTGTGCTTACTTTCACTTCAGGAGATGTGGTTGTACCAGTTGCCAACTGTGGGGTCCAGGAATACAACTCTAACCCCAAAGAGCACATGCCTCTCCGTGACTACATCAGCTACTGGAAGGAGTACATCCAGGGGGGCTGCTCCTCCCCCCGGGGCTGCCTGTACCTCAAAGACTGGCACCTGTGCAGGTAATAGGGAGGGAGTCTGGGTCCTCCTGTTCTCCCCTGGCTACACACCGGGGTGTGGGTACTTCCTGCGACCAGGAATCTCCAAACCTGCCTTCCCTAGAACAGCCAATCCTGAGGCCCTTGTGTGTGTGTTGCGGGGGAGGGGGGGTACTTGGGATTGAACCCAGGGGCATTTTACCTCCGAGCTACACCCCTAGCCTGATTTTTTATTCTTTATTTTGAAACAGAGTCTCACTAAGTTGCAGAGGGCCTTACTGAGTAGCTGAGGCTGACTGGGAACCTGCAATCCTTCTGTCTCAGCCTCCCATGTATTGGGATTAGAAGTATTCACCATCACACCTGGCTCAAGGCCTTTCTGATAGGGTGCCTGCTGTGCACAGATGAGCCCGTTTCCCTCAAGGAGCTCTAATCTGTATCTCTTACTGTGGTGGGAGAGTTGCTCCTTGGGAAAGTCAACACTTTACCAGGCCTGTGCGGTGTTGGCTACCATGAGAAGTGTGGGTCTCTTGTAGGTGCAGGGCTGATCTTACCCCTCTTCTGTATTGTTGGCCCAGATTCCTCTCAGATCCCCTGGAACTGGCCTCTTCCCCACCCCACTGAGGTCAGGCCTCTTCCCTCCTGCCTGGGCTACTGGAGCCTCCTCCTGCTCCTTGCTGGCCTCTCCCAAGGGGCTGGTGGCCTTTCTAGCACCTTGAAAATTTACACTAAGCACCCCTCCCCACCCCAGTCAGACTCCACCCACCACATGTAGTTCCTCACTTAAGATGGTTCAATTTGGGATTTTTAAAAACTTTGTGATGGTGCAAAAGTACTCTGCATTCCGTAGAAACTGCACTTGGAATTTTGACTGTTGCTCTTTTTTTGGGCTAGTGTTATGTCCTCTGATCCTCCCTTGATGTTGGGCAGTGCCAGCTTCAGTTCCCAGTCAGCCTCATGGTTCTGACAGGAAACAGTCTCACTCTACAGTGTGCTGTGTTGCTAAGCTATGGTGTTCAGACAGCTGGGTATATTGCTTTTTTTTTTTTTTTCCCTCTCTCTTTCTCTTTTGTTTTTGTGCTGGGAATTGAATCCAGGGCCTCATACATGCCAAACACACCCTGTTGATACTTTTTTTTGGGGGGGAGGGTGCTGGGGATTAAACTCAGGGGCATTCTACCTCTGAGCTACACACCCAGCTCTATTTTAGTTTTATTTTGAAACAGGGTCTTGCTAGGTTAATGAGAGTCTCACTACTTGCTGAGGTTGTCCTTGAACCTGCGATTCTACTGTCTCAACCTCCAAGTACTGGGATTTCAAGTGTGCACCACCACTCCCAGCCTATTGATACATTTTAATTTGTGGTATTTTCAACAAGAACATGTTATAATGTAAACCCATGTGAGATGAGAAGCATCTGCACTTCATCTCAGGAGCCTTGCCCATCCCCAAGACCCAGCCTACATGCTGGCCACTCAGGGAAGCTCACTCACCCCTCTCCGAGGTGACCCTGGGATTCTGTGTTCCCCTGTAGGATGTGCCTCCGTAAGAACGGACTGCTGTGTTCAGACTTCCAGCACTGGGTAGAGTGTAGGGCTTAGGTAATGTTGAGTGAACATAGTCAAATTCCTGTATCACTCAGATGCAAATTAAAGCTCAGAGAGGTAGAGTGTGGTAGAATTCAAGCCCCCTGGGTGCAGTTCCCACAAAGAGCCCAGAATCACAGAAGTACCAACCCCCAGCTCACCCCACCACACTGCTGCTTGTATGGCAGAGGACTAGCCCAGGTCAGAACTGGCCTAATCCAGCACCAGATACAGACAGATACAAAGACCTTGTCACTATTGTGCACTGTGGTTTGGGGTTTTAGGTAAACAAGTGTTTGTTTGTTTGTTTGGGGTATGAGTAATTCCTAAATATTGCATGGAACTTACTTATGCTAGAAAATTGTTCAATGTATATTTGAAATTCAGTTTTTGATTGTGTGTCCAATATTTTATCTGACAGCCCTAAACAAAAAGAACAGAGAAAGGCATGGGACCACACAGTAGGCCACAGAGGAAGTGATACCTGTACAGAGTTTTTATGAATGAATAGGAGTTTCCTGGGTACTCAAAGGCAAGCCAGGCACTTGTGGGTCCCTTCTAGTGTTTTGGGACCCACAAGTGGTTTGTTGCTACTGGGGCACTGCCCTATCCCCTTTTCTGACTAGGAGTTACATGTGCATAAATACAAAGCAATTTCCAGCATAGTGTTGGTTGAATTTTGCCTTCCTTGGGGTTAGTGTAATATGTTCCTTTTGAGAGGGTACATGGGAAGCCCTTATGCCAGGACTTGTAGCCTGGAGTCTATTAGGCAGAGTTAAGTTCTATGGTGTTGGTAAAGAAGTAAAAGAGGAGCTGGGTGTGGTGGCGCACATCTGTAAACCCAGTACTCAGAAGGCTGAGACAGGAGGATTGCAGGTTCAAGGCCAGCCTCTGCAACTTAGCAAGACCCTGTTTCAAAATTAAGAAGTAGAAGCCGGGCATGGTGGCACACAGTTATAATTCCAGTACTTGGGATGCTGAGATAGGGTTACAAGTTCGAGGACAGCCTTAGCAAGTAGTGAGGCTCTTATCAACCTAGTGAGACCCCGTTTCCAAATAAGAAATAAAATCAGACTGGGGGTGTAGCTCGAAGGTAGTACGCCTCTGGGTTCAATCCTCAGTACCAAAAAAAAAAAAAAAAAAAAAAAAAAAAAAAAAAAAAAAGGCTAGTGGTGTAGCTCAGCGGTAGAATGCCCCTAGGTTTGATCCCTAGTATGAAAAAAAAAGTGAAGGAGGCCCACCGATTGTTCAGAACCCTAAGCACAGGCAGAAGCCAGATTCCTGGGGCCATAGAATGGCCACTGCCTGCATGAGTTGATTCTGCCAGGTCACAGGCTGCTCCAAAGCCTTCCATGCTCCTGATTCTGTGCTCAGCAATTTGGAGGGGCTCAGCTCAGGGCTGTGACTGTCATGTGGTTCCACTAGAGCTGGGTGGCCCTAGGTGGTCCCTCAGTGTGGGTGTGGGTGTGGGTGTGGGTGTGGGTGGGCCTGCAGGGCAGGTGCAATGGCTCCTGCACTGCCTCCTGGCTTTCCACAGGGACTCCTCTGCACAGGATTTGGAGGAAGTGTTCACCCTGCCTGTGTACTTCTCCTCTGACTGGCTGAACGAGTTCTGGGACGCCCTGGATGTGGATGACTACCGCTTTGTTTATGCGGGGCCCCAGGGAACTTGGTAATGCCATGCAGGGCCATGGGCACCTGGTAAGGGATGGTGTGGGAGATGTGGCCACCCACCTGTGCTTGGAGACCCATCAGAAGAAGCAAGGACCACCCTGGAACCCGCAGGCATGAACCAGGAGCTCTTGCTGCAGGTCTCCGTTCCATGCTGACATCTTCCGCTCCTTCAGCTGGTCAGTCAACATCTGTGGGAGGAAGAAGTGGTTGTTCTTCCCGCCAGGACACGAGGAGGCCCTGCGGGACCGCCATGGCAGCCTGCCCTATGATGTGACCTCCCCCAAGCTCCTGAACGCCTCTTTGTACCCAGCACTCCAGAACAGCCATCCTCCCCTCGAGGTCATACAGGAGGCTGGCGAGATGGTGTTTGTGCCCAGCGGGTGGCACCACCAAGTGCACAACCTGGTAAGGCAGTGGTGCAAGGCCTTCTGTGCCCCGACCCCTGTCCAGCTGCAGAAGGAAGACAGGACATGCACCTCCTGGTCATCCTGATGGAGAGCCAGGGTATAGGGTGGTCATAACCCCTCACCCTCCTCCCTGCCCTGTTCACTGGCCCCTACACTGCTGGAGCACTTGCTGTGCTGGCACCTGGGGA
>PVLC010031352.1:0-18840 GCA_004027655.1 Graphiurus murinus
GCCTTTTTTTTTCTACTTTGAAAGAATGTCAGCACCTTTACAAGTATATTATCTCTCGATTTTCTAATCAAAACAATCCAGGCTGGGAGACAGCAGGAGCTATTTAAAACAATGAATACCACGGTAATGCATTTTAGTTGAATCATTTGCTAGATGCAGAAAACAAAAAAAGGTCATTTCAGTGAAATCTGAACTCATATAATAGCTATGCATCTTTATATTCCACACACTTTGTTAATCACTGACTGAACAACATCGTGCCTGGAGCCAACTGACAGGAATTTTAACCTGATTAAATGTCCCAGTATGCCTTAATACCTTTAAATGGAATTTTTATGGCCTGCCTGCATGCATATTATTAATACAGTGCCATCAAGAAAACCACAGACACGCATAATAGCTCATCAATTTGTAACTAAGCACTTTTGACCTTGAAAAATCAGCTGTCTTTCAGATTAATGTAGTTACATTTTAGGCAGAAAAAAGGGCTATAAAATTATCATGCTTATTTTTGTAACATGTCAGGATGAGAACTAGGAATAAGGGCCCTGCTGATGGCTTCTTATTGATATTGCCGCCAACCTCTGACATCTGAATTAGAAACTCTGAGACCTCTTCCTAATAAAAAACCCACTTAAACATTAAAGTTTCAGTGAAAAAGATGCATATAATATACTGCAGACAAGATGAATAGATGGAATATATACTGTCATTCCCACTGGTGTGCATATTTCTTGGAAGACTAAAAGAAAGTCCCCAGATTTTTCCCTCTTGCACATACACATTTATACACCTACACACAATAATAAAAAAAAACGATTAAAAGAAAAGCTCAGCAACATTAGCAGAGCATGGTCCTGCCAGTCCATGATCAAAATGAGTAAGAAATGAAAAAAGACACCAAATGGCCAGAGAAGCACATTGAAAAAATAGTGGAAAATTACCTTTAATTCAAGAAAAAGACACATAAGTATGCAATATGAAATGGACTTGGTGATTTTTTTTTCCCTAAGAGTAGTTTTTACAACCAACGGTAGTTCAATCATTTCAGAAGCAGCAAAACGAAATTATGTGACCCACCATCCAAAGCACAGCAACTGAAAGTAAAGTTGTACTATCTGACTATAAAGCTATTATTTGTCTTTTCATTACATAATGAGTTAATGTAAGAAAAGACTTTGGAAGAAGTTTCTGAGAATGGAGAGATTTCAAGGAGCAAACAGTGCCATAGCCAGATGAGCCCACCCCCACCACATAATCCCAGAGTGCAATCCATTACAAGGAACAATTCTACATAAAACTCATACCTATCTACTGATTTCACATTAGTTTCTCCTTTCTGATATCCTTAGCATAGTTTTATCCATTCTAATATTTTGCTACTTTATAAGCCATTTCACATGTACTTATTTATTTGAAAAGTAGTTAACCAATTAATTTCTTTTCCTCCAAGAAATATGAGACAGGCATGCCAGGGCACAATTAGGAGGATTTATATGAACTGGAATTGGATTGCTTTTCATTTAAAAATAGCACGTTGAAAGACAAATGACTAAAGATGGTTCTCACAGTCTGACTTGCATCAATGTTTTCTAAGTATCTTTCTATGATAAACCAACCTCTATAATAGTCAAAATTATCTTACAGGAAAGTAGAAAATCAGCACATCCTTGCTGAAAATAAATCTTCTTCCTAAGAAATTGTTATAAATGAGACAATTGAAAGAAAAATAGACTAATGGTGAGTACAGAGAGTCTTTCCTGTGGGATCTCTAACATCATCTTGATAGTGCAAGGACTGCAGGTCAAGACTTCTGAACATGGCAGACTAACAAAGAAGGATCTAGCAGCATCATTGCTGATCACAACCCTCAACAGCCTTACAAATATTGACTCAAAAAGACACATGTGAAATAATTCATAAAAGTAAGAAATTGTAAAAATATCAAAGAGCTATTTGATCCTTTCCAATGAGATGGACTGGACACAAATAACTTAGTGAAAAAATTCTACCAAAAATTTTAAAAAAGTCCATGCTACATCTACTATATAAGAAGGGAAAAAATACAAGAGAAAACCACTAAATCTTTTATTGATCTATACTAACTCTGCTATCTGAAACAGATAACTCTGAAAAATCTTAAAAAGTAAAGTAGCATAATGGATCAAGCAATATATTAAAAACAAATATGTCATGACTATGTATGTTTTATTTATAGAATATATAAAGATCAGTTCTGAATGGCAAAAATATTACTTATCATATATATACAATTATTAAAGAAAATGTTATACTCTTAGTAAAGACTAAAAATGTCCTTTCATAGAACACTATATTTGTTATAAATTTAGCTCACTTAGTAAGCAAAGACTACAAACTTATTTATTAAATGTAACAAGATATATCTATATGAATTTAATAGCAAATATTATCTTTACCAATGAAACTCTAAGGCAGACTTCTTGAACTTGGTTTAATAGAGATCATAAACTCCAATATTTATGGGTATTTTTAGTCCATAATTATTATCAGATTTTGAACCACAGAAAATATGAAAAACATGATATTATATAGGCATAAGTTGGATAAGGACACTACAAATTCTTATAAAAGAAAAAAGGAGAGAAATATAGATATTGAAAAAGAGGAGAAAATAATTATAAACATTTGTAAATAATATAAAATCTAGAAACCCTCCAAAGAAGATCTCTTCAATATGCTGTTTCTATTAAATTCTGTCATTGTTCTTAAGATATGCATTTGTTTATGTGCCAGCCTTAGGGTATACTAGAGAAATATGCAATACAAAATATCAAAAGTAAATATTTAATTAGTGAAATAACCATAAAATATAATTGTTATGTGAGTAATGCACATAAAATGTTTTATTGAAAGCATACATGAACATTTGAGTAGAGAGAACTCATATTACTGATTTAGAATACTGTATTCATCAGCTTTTATTTACAATAGAAAAGACCTGACATAAGTTAAAAAAGAAGAAAGGATTATTTTGGCTCACAGTTTGGAAGTTTCAGTCCAAGACACAAGAATATCAGAGTGGGATATTCTTGCCAGGTAGTGTTATTTACTTTATGACCAAGTATGAAGAGGAGAGAGCAAAAGACTGGTATCCCACAATTCCTTTTGAGAACATGCCTCTAATGACCTAACTTCCTTCTTCTAGGCCCCCCACTTAAAGGTTCCACCATTTCCCAATAGCACTATAGGCTGTGGACTAAGCATTTAATATTGGGCCATAAGGGAAAATTTGAGATCCAAACTACAGCAAATATCAAATATTAAGACAGTCTGCTCAATTAATATCCAAAACCTTAGTAGAGTCAAACGGAATCTCTAAAGAATGAATTTTCTTTTCTTTTCTTTTTGTTGGAAAAGTTATACATAAAATGCAATTAATATATTTAAATATTAAAAAGGGCAATGACAAAGGATATCCTATAGCAGATAGTAAGACATATAATAAACAAATAATTAGAAGATGGTGATACTAACAAAAATTGGTAAAAACAAATGGAATGGATGTAGAAACATTATATGATATATGTAACAATTTAAAACAAATACAATTAAATGTATATGTCACACATTATACTTAAATGTCAGAATTATTAAAAACTGACATGCTAAAGTGATAAGCAAAAAAATATTGTAGTTTCTAAAAATAATAATCTTAGTATAGGGATATCTTTATAATTACTGAAATCCTTGATTCCTTCTGAATTGTCTGTTTGGGAATTTAATATCCTGTAACGTATTTCTGAGCTGTCAAATAATACATATTATAAAAAATACTTTTGGTTTTATACTTTAGTTCCACTGCTTCTGAGCCTAGTTTGGCAAGTATTGGTTTTCCACAAGAGCTGCTGATTCTTGTTGACTCATGTGGGGACATAGATTCAGCACCATTGATAAACTGGATAGCTTCCTCAACATAAGTGAAATTGTGCTGGGAGCCTTCAATGCAGAGGGCAGTTTGGAGGTAGAATACCCTGTTCAATCCCCAACATATGATGAACTCTGTCATTAACTTCTCAAGCCCACACTTGCTTTCTTTTCTTTCTCTCTTTAATATCAACATCCCAAACATTTAATTGGAAAACCCTTTGATGGGAATAGGAGACATTTCTTTAGCTTCATTTTTTGGGGCTTTCTTCATCTCTATATAATCTCATATTAATAAGATATAATTATTTTGATATTTCATGACATTCTTCAGTATCCTTGCAGGTACTTGAGTTTCTTAATTTGGGAGTATATTAAAATGTTTGAGTTGGGTGTGGTGGTGCATGTCTATAATCCCAGTACTTGGGAAACTGAGATAGGAGGATAGTAGGTTCACAGCCAACCTCCTGAGGCCTTCTGTGAGGCCTACCTGGTTTCAAAATAAAAAAATAAAATAGAGCTGGGAGTTTAGTTTGGAGGTAGAATACCCTGTTCAATCCCCAATACCAAACACACACACACACACACACACACACATACACACAAAGGGTTTTATGTGTTTTATGCTTATGCTCTGCTAGCACTTCAAATAAACTAGTGAACTTTGAGAGAAAGGATAACAACACATAAGTGTTCCAACATTAATCTTTAACAACAAAAACAAAAAATAAAGTAGAAGTCTGGCATGGTGGTACATGCCTGTAATTCCCAGTACTTGGGATGCTGAGACAGGAAGAGCACAGGTTATAGACAAACCTCAGCTACTTAGTGAGACCTTGTTTCAAAATTTAAAAAACATAAAATAAAATAGTTCTGGGTGTGTAGCTCAGAGGTAGAATGTCTCTGGGTTCAACCTCCAGAAAAAAAAAAAAAAAAGTAGAAATCTTTCCAAGTGAAAGCAGCAGTACTAGAAATTATTTTGAAGCATGCTAATAATTATGAAAACCTGGGTTTGGTGATGCACATCTATAATGCCAGTACTTGAGTGGCTGAGATAGGACCATCACAGACTTGAGGCCAGTCTCAATAGCTTAGTGAGGCCCTCAACATCTTAGTTTCTGTTTCACTAGAAAAAAGAAAAAAGGGCTAGGAGTGTAGTTTGAAGGCATAATGGCTCTAGGTCTATCCCTCGGTACCATAAAACAAAACAAACAAAGAAAAGAAAGCATTATAATAAAGGCCTTAAACAAAGTTAAAATCAAATGATTACAAAACAAAAGTAGATAACAATGGATAAAAATAATAGCTATTTACTGAGTGCCAAATTAAAATGTGCAATAAAATAATTGTTTAAACAGAAATAAAAATACTTTTAAAAATTCTTCCTGAGAAAAAATATATGGAATCAAATAAGCAGTAAAATAAGAATGTATACTAAAGCATTTATAGTAAATACAGAAAATTATTACTTTCTAAAAAATGATTATAATTGGAAATTGACACATACATTAGAGTACATATATGTGATGATAAAAATGTTTTATACCCATTTATTAACTAGGAAAGCAGCTGTTTTAAGTTTTAGAATGGAGGAACTGTTATGATCATGTTGATATACACAGCAAGTACACACAAATGTCACTTATTTGTATAAATACATGAACTATACATGTGTATATGTATATATATATATACATATAGATAAAAATGATGTAGATGTTTATAAATCAAAACAAATAATGGTTACCTCTTGGAGTCTCATTATATATATATAATATTACATTGAATTTATATTTTAATTAATCTTCATATCTCATTTCAATAATCAAACATTTATTTCATCATTTTACAACTTGTCTTAATATGCAAAGCTTGAA
Source organism: Graphiurus murinus (assembly GCA_004027655.1). Lineage (NCBI taxonomy): Eukaryota > Metazoa > Chordata > Mammalia > Rodentia > Gliridae > Graphiurus > Graphiurus murinus. Next base: position 5,784 of record PVLC010031352.1, read on the forward strand.
AGTAGAAAAGTCATTTATGTGTGGAGAAAACTATATATATTATAAAAATAATTAAGAATATATATGAAGAGACAGACTGATACAGGAGGATGGTAGGTTTGAGACTATCTCAGCAATTGAGACCCTGCTTTAAAATAAAAATAAAAAGGGCTGGAGGTGTAACTCAGAGGCAGATGCCCCTGTGTTCCATCTAAGTACCATGGGGTGGATGGGGGGAGAATATGTAAAGAACTTGGCAGTGAAAGCTGTTTATGTAGACTGAAGTTACTCCTGTCATCCCTGAGACTTGTCAAAAATGTTTCTGTTTTCAGTTTTATTTCATCAGGTAGAAATGCCTCCCTAACCCTTCTCAACTAGTCCTAGAAAGAGATCAGTGACTGAATTACAATAAAAATGTTAATTTTCCCTCTTTCTTCTTCCACACTTTTCAATCCAATTTAACAGACAGTATGATATAAAAGGGAATTTTGGAAAACTTAGCTGCTATAATCAATAGGCATATTTTATATTGTTACTTTTCCCACTTTGTGATAATTTTTATTCAAAGACAAAGACAGAGGTTTATTTAGGAAAGTGGGGGATACACATCCAAGTGAGAATACAGGCCACCTTGAGAATGAGAGAGGTGTCTGGGGATTTTACAGTTTTTATTTTATAGGAAACCACCATAAGGGGGTAGCGAGGGGCACATGGTACAGTGGAGATCTGGATGTTCTCAGAATCCTCAGGTTCCCAGCATCTATCCATGGGTGGGGCTGGGTGGCATTTGAGCTTGATTCTCCTTATAGATCCTTTGTTTACTAAGCATCCCAGGAATCTAAGGTGGGAAGAGGGGCCATCATGATTAAGGATGTGGGCTTATTGAGGCTTCTGCCTAAGACAGAACAGACCCTGTTGGAGCAAGAAAGGATTATGAAGTTTCTAGATTTTAAAATTACCCTGCACAAGAGTCAATTCAAGATGGATCAATGATCTGGAAGTCAGGCCAGAGACCCTGCAGCTACTTGAAGAGGGCATAGGCCCAATACTTCAACACATAGGCACAGGTAAAACTTTCTCAACAAGACCCCAAAGGCACAAGAAATTCAAAGAAAGATCAATTCATGGGGTTACATTAAACTGAAGAGCTTCTGTTCAGCAAAGGAAACTATCAAGAGCCTCAACAGAAAGCCCACAGAATGGAAGAAAAATTTTGCCAGCTACTCTTCTGATAGAGGACTAATATCTAGAAAACTCAAGAAACTAACAGCTAAGAAAACAAATAATCCAATCAAAAAGTGGGTAAAGGATCTAAATAGACACTTCACAAAAGAAGAAATACAAATGGCCAATAAATATATGAGGAAACGTTCAACAGCATTAGGAATCAGAGACATGCAAATCAAAACTACCTTGAGATTTCACCTAGCACCAATTAGAATGGCAATCTTCAAAAACTCAAACAACAACAACTACTGGCAAGGGTGTGGAGAAGTGGGAACCCTAATACATTGTTGGTGGGATTGCAAACTAGTGCAACCACTTTGGAAAACAGTATGGAGGATCCTCAGACTAATGGGAATGACCCTACCATATGATCCAGCAATACAAATTCTGGGTATCTACCCAAAAGAATGGAAACCAAACTATCAAACTAATTCATGTGTATCTGTTTATAGCCACACAATTCACAATTGCCAAACTATGGAACCAGCCAAAATGTCCATCAACAGATTAATGGATTACAAAACTATGGGATATGTACACAATGGAATTTGACTCAGCCATAAAGAAGAACAAAATTATGTTTTTTGCAGGGAAATGGATGGAATGGGAAAGTGTTATGTTAAATGAGATTAGTCAGTCACAAAAAGTAAAAAATTGTATGCTGTACCTAATATGTATAAGCATACACACACACACACACACACACACACACACACACACACACACACACCTGATTCAGTCCCCTTAAATGCAAGCCCATTCTATACTGAAACTGAAAAGGAATGAGCAATTCAGCATAGATATAGACTGGCTGAAAATGGCTGGTGGACTAGGGAAAGAGATGATAAAAGTACTATTATCCCAGACTAATCAATGGTAAATTATTAAAGGGTTCCATGACTCATGTCATCTGGGAAGAAGGGCATTGACCAGTCTGGTTGCCCATGCCTTTACAGGAAAAGGCCTCAAGACTACTATTTGAGAGGTCACAATAACCCAGGTCAGGGTGGGGGTTTTGGAGAGTCAGGCTACCACCATAACCCAATACAACAACAAGGCAATTCCCTCAGGAAGACTGGCAAATGGACCTTACCTAGATGCCCCAGGGACATTAATTTCTTCTGGGTTTTGCTGACACATTTTTTGGGTGAGTAAAAGCATATCCTACCCAAAATGAAAGGCCCAAGAAGTTATTAAGGCATTATTAAAGGAAATTATTCCTAGATTTGGACTCCCTAAGTTACGTCAAAGTGATAATGGACCTTCCTTTGTTTCAAAGGTAATACAGGAAGTCTCACAAGCTCTAGGTATAACTTACTAGCTCCATATCTCCTGGCACCCTCCATTATCAGTAAATATGGAAAGGGCTAACTTACCAATCAAAACCACCTTGGCAAAGCTATGCCAAGAGACCTCAGAGCCCTGGTAACACTTACTGTCCATTGCTCTATTAAGGATTAGAATTGCTCCTAAAATCTCTCTCTGTGTCCTTATGAAATGCTTTACGAAGGCCTTTTCTAACCTCAGATTATGTTACTAGCCCTATAAAACAAGAAATGATTAAATATGTAGTTAACTTGGGGCAAGTGAAGAAGGCTTTACTAGAGTTTGACAATAAGGTCCTTCAATTCCTGATAATTTGACCTATATGCCAAAAATACTATCAGTTGATTATGTTTTACTCAACACCTGGAAAAAGAACTCACTCTTTGATCAGTTTCTCCCTAAATGGAAGAATCCTTTCCAAGTTCTTCTTAATACCCCCACAACTGTTAAACTACAGGGACACAATTCCTGGATCCATATGTCTAGAATTAAACTCCCTCTTGAGACTTTCAAGATCAAGGCTCTGATAAAGCCTGGGATAAATCTCAGGATGTAGATAAGACCTGTGATCACTATTCCTGTGAGCTTTTGGAAGATGTAAAAGTATTATTCAAGAAAACCAAGGGGATTGTGACAAGTTTTTGATATATCCAATTAGCCTGCTTGACTTTTTCCTAATGATGATCAATATTAACTTTCCCTTGAAGGGAACAGATTCTTCAGTAATTGAAAGGCATAATTGATAAAACACCAATTTTAGCTTTACTAATAACTTTTAGTATTATAAAACAAAAAGGTTGTTCTATCAAGTTCATAAAATGAATTCACACTAATAATACTGATATTTTTTACAAAAATTACATTTACAAGTTGTCATAATCACTCTTCACTTTTAGCTGAATAAATTACTATAATAGTTGCTGTGTATCAAGTATTTTTTATTTAAGAGTATCTTAACTTTTTTCACAGTATTAGAAATAATTTGCAACCACTTATAATTTTTATTACTTTTGAGAATAAAATATCATTTTAGAGAGTCCAAGTAGAAGATCCTCTAAGCCAAAGAAAATATTCAATTGATTACTTAAGTAAACTTTAAATTTCTTTTTCTCTCACATATTTTCTGTAATTAATTATGGACTTTGTTCTCCAAATGCCCATGATTTGATTAATTCTCCTCTCTCTCTCTCTCTCTCTCTCTCTCTCTCTCTCTCTCTCACCACCCACATACATACACATATACTTCTTTTAGTTTGATGTGGAACATCATGGGAGACACCATGTTTGAACTCAGAAGATTTAGCATATCCTGGCAGATCTTTAGGGATTCATGTGTGTAAGCATATGGTGGTGTGCCAAAGCATCTATTTCTTCAGTGGTCAGAATTACTTACTGCTGATGGATCAATTCTGATTCTCAGCTTTCATTCTCACTTTAATTCATGTTCTTTCCATGAGTAATTTGCTCTCACTGATGCAAAAATACAACACAGGATCAGGCCTCTGAATTCAGGCCATGGCTGAAGAGTACCCTATAGAATTGTGGTGTATTTGAATCAGCTGAACCCTTTGATCAACTGCATTACATTTGGCCATTTTCCTGCTTCTGTTCCCTTACAAGTTAGATATCATATCCCCAAAGACTTTGTATAAGTACATCTTAGTCTCAGTGGCCATTTCCTGAGAAACTCTATGTAAAAGTGTTGATTTTTAAAAACATTTTTAGAAATGACTTGACTCATATTTTTCCTCCTCTTTCACATTTTTAAAAATGTCTATTCTGAGCAATTTTAAAATCTACGTTGAATTTTCTGTTGTGAAGGAATCATCCATTTCCTAGAGGTAATTGAAGAAGGAAGTTATATGAAGCTCCATGATTGAGTGAGTAAAGCAATCATCTACTCATCTTAGTGACTACTACCAAGTGGATCCATTCCATTGTTGAAAGAATGGTCTATGTATATCTGTCCCTATTATCATATATACAGCCAGATGAACTATGATTCTATTAGTTGCCTGACTCTTTAAGGTCAAGTCAGGTTAGCATTCAGAAAGGAAATATAATGGAAAATCATGCTGCTACAGCAAAATTAATGATTCATTAGTTGACATTCTACCCCCTGGATGTTCAGGAAATAATCTAAATCCAAAGTGTCACAGTAGCTACAGCAAAGCCATGACTCAATAAAACAGAAGGAATGTTATGCCAAGTCCGACTAGTGGACAACTAAACCTACTATATTTTGTGTTATGTGCATTTGAGGGACTGAAGATGAATGTGTTTTTTTTTTTAATTCAAAACTACATGTAATATCCCATCATATTATAATTGTTATAAATTAACCTAAATTTTATTTGATTTGTATAACCAGTTTATAAACATAAATCTTTGTAAAGCCATTATGTTTCTTCTAAGGAAGTACTTCATTTTACCTAGCTCTAAGTTCATCCTTCAAACCATAATGGTTATGTATTTCAGCATTTATACTTGGTTATCACCCTATTAGGAATAGCTATTTAGGAATAGTAATAGTCAGGTGCGTTTTGTTTATTTGTTTTGTTTTTGTACTGGGCATTGGACCCAGGAGCTTTCCACCTCTGAACCACACCCCCAGCCCTATTTTATTTTTTATTTTGAAACAGGGTCTCACTAAGTTGTGAAGGGCCTCATGTTACTGAGGCTGGCTGCAAACCGGTGATCCTTCTGTCTCTGTCTCCCAAATATTGGGATTACAAATATGCTCCACCATGCCAGTCCAGCTCAATAATCTGTTTTTATACAATGTTGACACTAACCCAGGTACTTTTTTATGTTCCTTTAATATATGAACTCTTTCAATTATTCTCTCAACTTCACATACATGGAAAATGAGGCTAGGATTGCTTAGGTGGCTTGTTAAAGTTGCACAGCTAGTAACTATCACAGGTAGGATTTACACCAGGAATTCTAGCTGCAAGTTTTTTTTTTATTATTATTGGGGGCAATTTTATAATAAATTGATCATTGGAAAAAGAGAAAATTTATAGGCTCAAAATATCTTAGGATAAGAATTAATCAGGTCAATAATTAGATGGTTAATGCTACATAAATACACAAGATAATAAGATATCTTTGAGATTAGAAAATATTCTGAAAGGTGATTTTTTTATCTGAATATTAAAAGAAAATAAAAGGCAAAGAGTGCAGTGGGAAGAAGGTACCTTGTAGACAAGTATCTTGTGCAAACTTATAGCTGCATGTTAGCATATAGAATTTAGGAAAATGCAAGTAGTTCAGTGTGGCTGGAGTATAGGGGCTTGCCTTGTTGAAGTGTGGGAATCAGATAGAAGGTTAAAACAATCATTTCCAAGTCTTTCATGCTATGTCTCTGATCTAATCCTCTAGAAAAATACCTATGATTTTCAAAAGCTATAGTTGTGAAGCTATAAGGCTCCTAGTCCTATAGTATAGGAAGAAATTCTCTATTAGAAATTCAGATATTAGATGCCAATGCTATTGTAGCTAAAATAGATATTTAAATATCTATCTACTGGTTAAAATGATTATGTAGCACTCCCCTGTCTCCTTTAAGTCAGGAAAACAAAGTGCTCCAGATTTTTAAAAGCAATTTAATGTAGGGTGTTCCTTAGGAAGCCAAAATGAGCTGAGGGAGCTAAAAGAGGACAGTGAAATAACTCAGAGATTATTACCCATAGCAAGCAGCTAATATTTCTCAGGCTGGGGAATGACAGTGTGAGGTTGTTTGATCACAACTCAAACTCTCAAATCAGGAGATGGGGATAATGGTAAGCTACCGAGGAATATCCTAAGGATGAGACTTGGACTCCACATGGAAACTCCACACTGGGTGCTGGGCCAGAGAATTGGCCAGCAATTGGTCCTAGGATGGTCTCAGATGAAGGATGGTCTCAGATGGATACTGAGATTTTTTTAAGAGATGCCCAGAATTGAAACTTGGACTCAGGTAGAGCTCTATCCTGCATTTGCTGTAACAGCTGAAAAACTTTGGAATCAATTGCTGTCTACTGCTGCTGGGTGATACTCAGGTCAGAGGCTATGACCTGTCAGAGGTATGTTCATAAAATCTACATAAATAGGTTAGCTCTTCTCACTCTATCTCTGGCTTCTAATCTAATGCCAGTGACTTTTATGGTAGAAACTATCAGTCAGCAGCAAAGAAGTTGAGATAATGTAGTTTGGGGTTTGCTGTCCCCTATCAGACATGAAAGCAACATGGAAGGATGGGAAGGGAGGCAATATTAGTCATCTTTCCATTGATGTGACAAAACACCTGAGAAAAACAACTTAAAGGAGGAAATATTTATTTTGGCTCACAGTTTTAGCGGGGCCAGTCCATGGTTGGGTAGATCCATTTTTTCTGGGCCTGTGGGATACAAGATACCATGGCACAGGGATGTGATGGAGCAAATCTGCTCCCATCAGGGTAGTCCTGAAGCAGTGAGAGAGAAAAGGTCTTGGGACAAAATGTAGTACTCAAGAGTATGCCCCCAGGGACCCACTCCCTCTAATTACATTCTACCTCACACAATTTTGACCACCTCCCAATAATCCATTCAGCTATGAATCCCTTAATGAATTAATCCATTGCTAAGGTCAGTGCCCTCAGGTCCCTACTCTGGATATCACTGCATTAGAGACCAAGTCTTTGACACATGAGCACTTCAGCACTTTGGGGACATTCAGATTCAAACTGTAACAGAGGCTGAGAAGGAATAAGCACATTAGCAGGAAAGAATAATGCCTGAAAGTCAGGAGATTGTATGTTTCCTTAGTTTGTGGGATTTCCATTCCAAAGTGGATACATAAGACAAACACCCAGAGATTATAGTCAGATAAAAGGAAGTGGTAGATGCTTCTTATTCCTTTTATGAATACTGCTAATATTACCCACTGCAGTGTTTCTGTACTCTTTTTTTACTCTTCTCCTCTAAAATAAAAGTGTCTATTAAATGGATGGTAGATATTTATACCTTATTTCCACTTATCTATTCACAAATGAGGTCATGGGTTCTTGAGATTGTGGCACTGTGCAGGGATATGTCAAATGACTTTGTGATTAACAATTATCTAGTTAATGTAAAAAGCAAGGATAGCATTCTTATTAGGGAGGTTGCTAGACATACCTCATTTTACTTAATGGGTTAAGAGTTGTGTCATTGCAGATCATGGTGGCTCATGACTGTAATTCCAGCCCTTGGGAGGCTGAGACAGGAGGATTGTAGGTTTGAGGCCAGTCTCAACAACTTAGTAAGATCCTGTTTCAAAATTAAATATATATATATATATATATATATATATATATATATATATATATGGATAAGAGTATAGCTCAGAGGTAGAATACTCCAGGGTTTAATCCTCAATATCAAAAACAAAAAGGCAATGCCATACATGAAACTTGTGCCATGAGTACATGGGTAGAAATGTGAAAATAACTCAGTGAACCACAGAGAATTCTCAAAGGGACAACAAAAGAAACAAAGAAAAGATAGTAGTGGGGGAACTCCACCATGTAGCTGTTGACTATATCAAAAGCACTAGACTGTGAAGAAAAATGTAATACTAATTATATAAAAAAAGGCAAGAAACAATTGATGGTTCTGTAGTTTGTCTTTTTGTCTCTTTTTATTTATTTATTTATTTATTTTGAGGGAAGTGGAAAGAAGTCATTTTCTTTTGACCCTGCAATCTTGCTAAGAATTTTTGTTCTTTTGTTTCTTTTTTATTTTATTTTACTGGTGCATTGTAATCATACATCTTGATAAAGTTCAGGGTGATAGAGGCATACATGCACAGAGCACTCATTGAGCCCTCCCCCAGGTCCCGCCCTCTTCATCCCCTTCCCCTCCTGAGTGAAAAAGGTTGCCTTCTTCACTAATCTAAGGTTTCTCCTACCTTGTCTGAGTCCCTTCTATGTCCGGTTTTCTCCCTAGTTCTTTTGTTTCTTTATGATGTTTTATTATTTTTTTTATCCTATTCTTCCAGAAACTCATTTCTTTATTACAACAAGGTAAGACATGAGTAAAGGGTAATGGAATTCAAGTATTGTTAAAATTAACATTGCTTTGTGTTTTGAAAGTGAGTACAAATATCATTTCATGTAATATTTTCAAACATGATAAACATCTGTTCCATAAAATAACATATGTGAAAGCATACACATTTCTTATTTAATATTTCATATAATCTTCAGCTTTTCATAGAATTAGCTTTGTAATTATTCACTCATTTTTGTAAAATGTTATTTTTAATTGTCAAACAAACTTTATGAAAGTCTAGTGTTTTCACAAATTTGACACTCAGATTATTGGCTATAATTTCCTGAGCTGAAGCTAAAATTTGAAAGAACTTTGCTACAAAAATAATGCAGGACACAAAGACATGTGGCTTTCTGCTCACTCATTCATACCTTATGACATCCCTGTGAATCATTTCTAACATTTACAAGCCTAGTAATTTGCCTTTCACTCTGCAAAGAGCACTTGATTATTCTCTTTTATTTGTAACTGCAATTTATAAGGAAAGTGTTATTATTATGTTCAGAAGACCTCAGGACATATTCCTTAAGAATTTGAAATATATTTTTGTGTCAGTAACTTTATTTCTCTTTGAAGAAATAAAATTTTATAGTTATGCCAATGAAGGTACACATATATGGACATCAATGAAATTATCCCATATGTTTTATATTTAGTGCAGCCTTTATTTTAACCTTATAACTAGCTCATCTCTCTTTTTTATTCTGACTGTTACTATCACCACTACTTTCCAGTTTTTTTCTCCATTCTCATATAATTTATATTAATGTATGGCATTTACATGCTTTTCTATCTTTCCCTTTTCTCAGAGTATTTAATCAAAATACTCAAAATTTCATTTTAAGGATGAATAATACAATCTCCTATATACAATCTCCTATTTTCTTTATTCATTTATCCATTCCAATGTCCACTGATGGATATTTGGATTCTTTCCATACCTTGGCTAATGTGAATAATGTTGCAATGCTAATATCTTTGCAAGATCCTGATTTCAATTCATTTGAAGAAATGCCCAGAAATGGGATTACAGCATCATATGGTGGTTCTATTTTTAATTCTTTGAGGTATCTCAGTATTCTTTTCTATAGTAGTTGTGCACTTTTGTACAGAGTGTTTAAGGTTCCAATTTCTCCATATCCTTATTAACACTTGCTATTTTATGCTTTTTTTAATAGTGCAATCCTAATAGTTGTGCAGTGACATCTCGTGGTTTTGATTGTTTTTCCCTGAAAATCAATGACCTTGAGAACCTTCTTATATACATGTTGGACATTTGTATATTCCCTTTAGAGACTGTCTATTCAAGTCTTTGGCCCAATTCTAATTATATTTGTTTGTTTGTTTATTTATTTATTATTTTACTATTGAGTTTATGAGCTCCTTGTATATTTTGGAAGTTGACCACTTATCTGATATCTGATTCACAAATATCTTCTCCCATCCAACAGGTTGTCTTTCCATTGTATTGTTTGCTATTCAGAACCTTTTTAATACAAAAAGTTTCAATCTACATACTATGGTGATACATGCATACCCATATTTACAGTAGTGTAATTCACAGTACACATGTAATGAATCCAGCCTATATGTCCACCAACAGATGAATAAATAAAGAAAATGTGGCATATACATACAATGGAATTTTACTCAGCCATGAAAAATTTTTTAAAAAATTCATTTTCAGGTAAACGGATAGAACTAGAGACTATAATGCTAAGTGAGATCATCCAGTCTCAGAAAGCCAAGAATCCTATGTTTTATTTCATATGTGGAAGGTAGATAGAAAACATGAAACAAAAGGGATGTTGTGAAAATAGAAGGTAGACCAGTAGGTAAAGGAATGGGATCAAAAGAGGGAAAAGGGTAGGCAAAGAGGAGGGCTTGGGGACTTAAATTGAACAAATTAGTTATAATCATGTATAAATATGTCACAATGAATCCCACTAATATGCATTAATATTATACACAATACAAATTTTTAAATAGGTAAGCTTTAAAAAAAGGACAAATACTGAGTGATTCCACTAAAATGAAGTATCTAAAATAGTCATATTTTAGTTACTCATATAATAAGAGAAAAATAGAATGGTGGTTTTGGGTGGGGACTGGGAGATAGGAAAATACCAATAATTAAGCATAAATTTTCAACTTGGTATGATTAATAAGTTTTAAACATCTGTTGGACATTATTACTATAGTAAGTAATGTGACATAGTACACTTAAAATGTGTTAAAAGAGTATATCTCATGTTAAATATTCTTATCATAATAAAACAGAATCTAAGAAAATACTCCAAATTCAATGTGGATAGCTATAATTCATTATCTGTCAAAGAAGTATAATATCTCTTCAATATTTCCTAGCGTGATGATTTAAGCAATAATCTCCCTGTTGATGGAATATATTTTATCCTTGCCATTGTAAGAAATGCTACAAGCTGTGCATGGTGGCATACCCTGTAACCCCAATACTTGGGAGGCTGAGACAGGAGGAGTGCAGGTTCGAGCATAGCTTCAGAAGGTAATGAGACTCACACCAAACTAGGAAGAGCCTGTTTCAAAAAATAAATAAATAAAATAAGGTTGGGGTGTAGCTCAGAGGTAAAATGCCTCTGGTTTCAATCTAAAGTGGAAAGAAAAGAAAGAGAGAGAGAGAGAGAGAGAGAGAGAGAGAGAGAGAGAGAGAGAGAGAGAAAGAAAAAGAAATGCTACAGTACATATACATACTTGTTCAATTCTAAGAAAAAAGTTTCCTAGAAGTGACTTAATTACATTGAAATATATTGGTATTTTTAATTTTAATAGATATTGCTGCAATAGGCTATTTATAATTTACATTCACTATCAATAGTGAGCATAATATTTTAACTTTCTCCTCTCTAGCAATAGACTATAAAGCTATTTTTAAATATTTTTAATTTGCATGTGGTGATAATATAGCTACTTGTTATTTCAATTTGTATTTTAGTGACTTGTAGTGAATTTTATCTTCTTTTACAAATTTGTTGGACAATGTGGTTCAAACTTGTATAAATAGCCCATTCATATAAATTCTTCATTGTTGCTGCACTTTTTATAAGCTATACATATAAAGAGTTTGTAACATTTTATTGTACAATGATAAACAATTTTCTTCAATCAACATCATAACTATTGTTCAAATCTGCCATTCGTTTACTAAATATCTAATTTATTTTCTATATAATTATTTTACATAAGGAAATAGGCATTTCTTTTGTTTACAATATCTAGATATCATCTGTCCCTTGATTTGTTTTATATATAAGCCATTAATTTGTTTAAATTATTTTATATAAGATAAAATGGAGTTCAATTTTATCTTTTTTATGGTTAAGTAGACATGCCAGTACTGTGAGTTTAATAGTGTAATTTCCCACAAAATTGAAAAATCAATTCCATCTTAAATTCTTATGTGCACGAGTATATATTTTATAGATTCTCTCCTCTGTTTCATTGATCACTTTAACTGTAGAGTATTAACTAATATCTGATAGGGTATGTCTCCATCCCAAAGCACATATATTCAAACACACACCCAACAAAACGTTTTGCAAGTGTGACTTTTGTATCCGTGTGTACATATTTTTCTTGATCCTCCTGCATACATGGTTTTCTTCCATAAATTTTTTACTATTTTGTTCAATTTCCACACATTTCCTACTGAGACTCTAATTGGAATTATACTCTAGTTCCCATAGCTGCTTTTGTGTTTAGACAAACATTTCTCTATTATTATTAGAGAACCACATACCAACATTTTCCCCACCTAAGGACATCATTTTTCTTGGTAAGATACTCTACTGACACTGCTTTTACTTTATCAACATAAGATAAAAATATAGAATTCTCTAATGTCCTGCTCCTCCTTTTAAATTCTTCTCCCCTTCTACTTTCACTGGATGGAATCTTTGGAATGATTTTGCTTTACCTCATTTCTCCCTGTCCAGCTTGTATCAGTCAGTCATTTCCAGACAACCATTATTTTCCATTTAGATGCAGTTGTAATTGTGTGTGTGCACACACGTTTATGTTTAAAGAGACATAGGTAGAGAATAACAGAGATTTTTTAAGAGAAGCCAAAGCACATTATTTACCACTCAGTTTTCCTTGTCTTCTAAACAAGTTCTGAACTATCTTCTACATCTTTATAGCCACAGTTAAAGTAAATTTAATCAATTCTAAAATATTATTAAGTAATGCCTATGCGCCAGGCCCTGGGATATATTCAGTGACAACAAAGGATAATAATGCAGAATTTTTGTTTTTTTAAAAGTTTGGTCATTGTTTCACATTCTAATTGAGAAGTCTCCAAATTGTTACTAAGAGAGTAATAATAGTTAATACTTCTATAGAGTTTAATATACACTGGACACAGTTCAACGCACTGTGTGTGTATGTACACACATGTGTGGGTGTGTGTGGATGAATACACTGACAACAAT